>JASDQU010438114.1:112447-145414 GCA_032191745.1 Picea mariana
ACTGAAAGAGAATATTCTCCAGGTGAAATATTCTCTCCTAAAATACAGGAGACTGGATAATGACTAATTATGACTAATAAACAAATAAAAACCTTAGGAAAAAGAAATCCTGGGTGTGTGTGAATTAACTCCAACATTGATTAGTTAACAAACTCTATTGTGCAATACCCTTATCACATAGATTTCAACATAAATAAACCACTGTATCATTCATTGTTACTGAGCATTAATCATATAGTAAAAATAACTATACTAATCATGCATAAACAAAACATCCATGAAAAACCATATCAAAGGACACATTCAGACACAAAATTTAATGTGGTTCACCCAATCCTTGGGCTACGTCTACAACAAAGAGATTCTATATTAATCTTCATGCAGTAATCACCTCAGGCCTGCGCACTACACTTACAATAGATACAACATATTATATCTTCAATCTAGCCTAACCACTTTGCAATGTATGCTTCTTTCTCTACAAACTCTCTCCAAAACCCTAAGCATAGATTCTCACTCATAAGCAACCTAATCTCTCTATTTCAACAACCTATTCTTCCCCAACCCATTACATATTTGTACATAGAGTTAGGGCTCAGAACCCTAATAGTTTATCCCAAAACCATAATATGTCCTAATTGTTTTCATTCTTTTTCGCCAACATGCTTCTTTTCCTACTTTTACGCCTCCGTGCTATTTTTCCTTCCTTCTTTTGCATGTGCTCTAACTTCTGATTTGACCCTGCAAACTACTTCCTTTTCTTCTTTTGTGTGTGCTCTTCAAAACTTAGTTATTCTATTACAATCCAATCCTAATCCCTCTTCATGGGCCATTAGTTAGTAGGATATGTTTTCTATGTAATATAACTTTCGCTTCTAGAAATATCTTCCTCTAGAAGTTTCCTTAGAAGCTATTATTAGTATAAATAAGTGTAGGAGGCATGGTTTAAATTTTTCTTGGATATTATTGTAATAGATCTCTTCTTTGATAGAGGTTTCCCCCTCGAAGAGGAAAGTTAATATTGCTATCATTAATAAAGGTTCTCTTTCTGGTGTTATTCTTGTATTATTCTGATATTGTTCTGGATATATCATTGTTTTTCTGTTATTGCTTGCTCAATATTTTTGTTCTGCATATTATATTATATCTGGAATATTGCAAGTGATATCAGAGCTCTATCTAGGGCACGACTTGTGGGGTAAATTTTTTTTTCAGGGCAGAGTCGTGTTCTAGTGTCTGTAAGCTACAAATATCTTTTGTTACATGCATAAACCATTGTTGGGGATTCATACATACAAGAAATACAAGTGGTTTTTAAGAACACATCTTTTGGACATCCTTTTAACCCATGTTGGCACTCCTTTGAGTGTTAGCGCATCAGAAAACACCTGTATATGGATCAACATAGGAATCTTGAATCCCTCCATAGATAAACCAATCGACCACCTGAATGCTATAATGTCACCGCGAATAACACTGAGGAAGATACTCTCTAGTACTTGGGTATTTGGGTAGTACGTATAAGGTACGGTCTATCCTTCGTAGTTGGTTCCCTGAGATATTGTGCTGAGTACTACTGTTGGACCCTGCATGTATATTAGAGAGATATAACACAGGGAAAACCATTGTCTATAGAACCCTTGAATACCCTAACCCTTAGGATAGAAAAATCAATAGAATCGACAATACCTATTGTCATGCAACTATTTCTACTGCATTCTAGTTGTGGAATTCCTACACATTTCTTCCTATTAAGAATTTGGCCATTGTGTCACTGCAATATTATTCAGCTCAGAGTATAACTCTACAAGAGTAAAAAAAAATAAAAAAAAATAAAATAGTTTGGGGAATGTCAACACCCTTATTTCTAACCTGTCCCATTGCATTCTTCTCTTCATATTGATCGTAGTGGTACCCTTCAGTTTTAATCCTTTTTTTCTCCGTGATCCCATCCCTTTTCTAAACACCCTTATTTGACACCTATCCCATTGGATTCCTATTTTTTCCCTGATTACCCTAGTACCTATTAAATTTTGTGACCCATATATCCGTCTCGACACCTCACCTGCTACCCAATCCTCCACCATGCCTACTACCTTCTCCCATAGCCACGATGACTTGGAATCTAGGACAAAAACCCTAGAAAAAGAAATTAAAACCATCAAGGTATTCTAGGAATCAATATCCCAACAACTAGCAGAGGTGTTGCACGACCTCAAGGGTAAGCATGTTGAGTACATTCCATTTGAACTGCAATCTTCCTAGGATGAACATACTCAGTCGTCCCACTCCCCTTGGGGGTCTACACACTCTTGGAATAAGGTGCCCAAAATTGACATGCATAAATTTGATGGTTTTAACCCAACAACGTGGGTGTCTCAAATAGAACAATACTTCATCCTCCATGATATTCGGGATGATGAGACCAAACTCCATGTTGGGGTTCTATACCTAGATAAAGAATGATGGAAATGGTTTCAGTGGCATAAGAAGTGTTATATTGGATTCCCCACTTGGAGCATGTTCACCAAAGAAGTTTGTTTCCGTTTGGATTGTGAATCTCATTTTTTGGGAAATCTCAAAAAGTTGTGCCAAACTGGCTCAGTATCATATTTCATCACAACATTTGAAAAATTGGCTATCATAACTAAGGGCTTATTTGATGAATTTTACCTTGAATGTTTTATCAGTGGCTTAAAGGAAGCCATCAGGGCTCATGTGAGTATGTATCATCCTACTACTTGGTTGCAGGCATGTCAATTATCCAGGGAAGCAGAGACCATCCTTCAGGAACCATCCCTAAAGGCTCCATTTTCCAATTGTCCTCACCCAGGGGCCACCCCGGATCCAACACAAACCTTGAAGGTCCAAAATTTCTCTCCAATTGAAATGGAGGAATGACACAAGCAATGAATTTTATACTATTGTGATGAAAAGTATGCACCAGGGAGTAAATGTAGAGAAAACAAATTATTCCATATTGATGCATCAACTTCCTCCCCCTATGAATACATCCCATCAGATGAAGCTCCAAACCCAAAGGAGGTTCCGTCTAGTGATCATGTTGAAGATACAGTTGTCAATCCCGTGGAATCACTGGAACCGGTCATATCACTTCATACACTCTCAGGCATCTCGACCCCACAGAAATTGAAGATCAAGGGCTACATCAAACATAGGCCGGTTGTGGTATTAGATCGATTTTTGTATTGATTGATAGTGGTAGCACCCATAATTTTATTCATCAAAGGCTTGTTGATTAGCTCCATTTCTTTGTCCACCATGTTTCTAATTTTCAAATTCTCATTGCTAATGGGGGTACTATGAAGTGTGGGGGCCACTGTGAAAATGTCAAACTCCAAATGGGTGATTATCATTTGAAAACCCACATGTTCTTTATTTCCATGGGTGGTTGTGATATTGCATTGGGAGTGAAATGGCTTCACACTTTGGGACCAATCACAATGTATTATCAAGAATTATATATGGGCTTTCACCATGAGGCTCACTCCTATACCCTTCGAGGTCTCCAAGAAAGCTCTCCTAAAATCATCATCTCTCATAGGATGGAAAAATTGTTGAAGAAAGGCTACCATGGTGTGATTGCTCAATTTAATTCCATCCAGGTCACTAAAGAGGCCTCATAGATAGTTTCTCCTAGCCTGCAAATTATTTTGGACAAGTACCCAAAGGTCTTTGAGGTACTCACTGCCTTACCTCCTTCTAGAGGTGAGAAAGATCATAGCATCCCTCTCCTTCCAGGCAGTTGAACCCCCAATTTAAGACCCTATAGATATCCATTTTCTCAAAAAATTGAAAAAGAAAATATGGTACAAGAATTACTCGAGGCAAGTGTAATTCACCATAATACAAGCCCATATTCTTCACCAATAGTGATGGTCCTAAAGAAAGAAGGTACTTGGTGCATGTGTCCTGATTTTCGTGCCCTAAATAAACTGACCATCAAAGACAATTTTCCCATTCCATTCATTGTTGATCTGTTGGATGAACTCCAAGGTGCATGTGTCTTCACCAAATTATACCTTTTCTCCAGCTATCACTAGATTAGGATGAAGGAGGCAGATATTCCAAAGATTTCTTTCAGAACTCATGAAGAACATTATGAATTCTTGGTCATACCTTTTGGCCTATTCAATGCTCCATCCACCTTCCAAAGTCTTATGAATAAACTGTTCAAACCTTACCTTCGACAATTTTTCCTGGTTTTCTTTTATGACATCCTCATTTACAGCTGCACCTGGGATAGCCACCTTCTTCATGTGGACAAATTCCTTCACTTTCTATAGGACAATGAATTGTTTGTAAAAAATACTAAATGTTCCTTTGGAGCCAATTAAGTGGAGTACTTAGGACACATTATGAGTCGTGACAGAGTAAAAGTGGACCACTAAAAGGTAAAAGCTATGCAGGAGTGGCCACGACCCATGACCTTAAAGCGCCTGTAGGGTTTTCTCGGTCTCACAAGATATTACAGGAAATTTGTCCATCATTATGGAAAAATTGCTAAGCCCTTGACCGACCTTCTCAAGAAGAATGAATTTCATTGGACACTTATTGTGGAGCAAGCCTTCATCGAGTTAAAGCAAGCCATGTGCACTAATCATGTCCTAGCAGTGCCTGACTTGAACATAACTTTTTTGGTGGAATTAGATGCTTCACGCACTAGTATAGGCACAATCCTCACCCAAGAGGGTTGACCTATAGCATTTACTAGCCAAGTGTTGAGTGGCCGCAAATTGGAGAGATCCATGATTTGGATTATTTCGAAACAAAATGAAAGAATAGATATTACAATGAAATACACATAAAAATTTCCAGAAATAGATAAATACAACAATATATGATTTCTATTAATGAAAGAAATGTATAGAGACTGTAAAAATACAGAGTGCAAGACTTTCTATAATGGTAGCAGCTTTATTTCTAGGAATATATGTGACAACTATGCTCATTCACAAGAAGATTATTACAATGAGGATTTAAGGACTTTTTATGATAAATATGTATTCCAAAACCCTATATATCCAAAAACCTAACCCTAGAAGATGAAGCACCAAAATTTATGTGGGCCCCGTTGGGGTAAGTTAGTACATTAACTTCCCGGGGCCGCAAATTTTTCATACGATCTTCATTTTAGGCATGTGATAGCCCATTGGAAAGGTATTTTTGAGAACTACACATTATGCCATCAAACTCTAACTTTGTCTAAAACTTGACTGTGTAAATCCAAGAAAACATTGTTTAGAGCCCCAAAATGACCCTGGAAGTATAGAAAGATGTATTGACATGAAAACTTCCAAAATAAGCCAGTTGGAATAGGTGGGAAACCACCAATATCCACCTAGATGTTGTGTAGGGATTCAGGAAAACCCCGTAATTACAGAATTCAAAATTACAAATAAATGTCCCCATTATAGAGAAATGTGTTGTATTGAAGACTGTCAAGATGAGCCAGTTGGAATTTGGAATAGGTGGGTGGCCACCAATATCTTCCTGGATCAATCCTCCCCCCTTAGGAAGCAATGGTATCCATTGCGTTGAGTTCCAGAGGAAAAGGGGAAAGCATTTTCTAAATATGAATCTTGGTGAGCTGCGTGCCTTGTTGGAGAAGCTATGTTGCTTGGTCTATGGAAGGATGTCATGAACCTGTTGCTGGCGGGGTTGAATCTGTTCCACCAACTTATTGTCTATGGGATTGACGGGGCATTATGTAGGCACCATCGTAGTTGAAGAAACAATATTTTCTTTCTCTTCTACAATATGCTTATGCTAGATAGAAGGTGCTGAGGCTACAATGGTTGTAATGGCCTTCTATGCATCCTTTGAAAAAATTGTGAAGATGATGACTTTACAATATGAGAGATTACCTTGCGGAATGTTTTTGGTGTAACAGTAGTCAGAATTATATTTGGTTTCCTATAGAGTTGACCCCCTAGAGTAATAATGACACTACGGGGTCGAGACTCATAAATGTCATGAAGTTTCCACATATATGGTTGGCCCAAAATAACATTACAGACATCAAGAGGGGAAACACCATTGTTGGTGTAAATATATGTTTAGTATATTGCACTCATTTATATATCAATCCGAGATTCATAATCAAAAGAGTTGTTACACTATATGTGCAAAACATAGGTAATCTATCTATGTCTGTTGTATCTAGCTCAATCAAGAAACAATCAATAACACAATACTCTATTTTTGGAATATCTGAACACTACTCTTCACACAACTTCAAACTAGAAGATAAAGCTCATAGTAAAAATCTCAAGAAAACACTAGGTTGAAAAAGGTTCTTTCTCAGATAGCAATTCTGTTCATTATAGGCTCATGAAATGAAGAGATGAATTGAGACCCTGCTTCCCATAACAATTGAATTCACATAACAATTGACAATTCACTCTATTTACTCTTGGAAATAAACCAATCATGACCTAATCAATTCCAATCAAAACTTCCTTCCTCAATACAGGAGACAGTCAATATGATTGAAATACTTCATTACTGAAGCATGAAGGGTGAGAAATGAAGTCTAATTGTTCCAGTACCTACTGAGGACAACACAATTACTGAGACTTCCAAATTCAGGAAAATAACAATTGCTTATCAAACAATCCCAAACATCTACCTATCTTTTCTTGACTAAATATCACCCTGTAGAAACAAAAATAGAATCATCTACCATGCTTAATGTATAATTTTTAATTCACACTGATCCAAAATCAACATGTATCTATTTAGAGATCTGTGTTGTACTTAGCAAAGTTCATGCACTCAGAATCATTTTCAATACACAACTATTTTATTTGCACACTCACACAATTAACTTATGTCCACACATAAACATATACAGGGAGACTTACCTTGGCTGGGGCGGTGGGCCCTTACCAAACCAACAAGGTAGCTCTAAAGAAACTACAGAATAGACACTTTACTCACATCCATGAATTGCAAAAACTAGCATTCATATTCTTTCAATTAAACGAGCGAATCAATAATTCAACATTCAATTTCCCAGCATAACAATGTATATTATATCTATATTCTATTATCGATCATCTACACAACATCCATTTTAAATAAGGTTAGTCGTTACAATCAAAGTATGAAGATAATCGTCAAATGTTTACAAAATATTACAATTGGTGGACATAGCGTATCTCAAGGAATGGACTTCATCCTCATGACACAAAATGCATGAGTGATGAAGTCTATCGTGGTCTTCAAACGAACCAAGGATGCTTCCAACCAACTAATTTCTCGGAGCCATCGCCAATGTACTCATTCAAAACGTCAATCCTGTAGAAGCGGGTTTAGTACTGGACTAGCACAATAACAAGTTTTGGTATCGTATTGTTGGGCCCGAGATATGATCACTTTTATGACGGTTATTATGCAATTTGGCCACATGTACATATGTGTTTTTCATCTTTTGAAGGAGCTTTTTGAAGAATTTCATGATAAAACAGTATGATCGACATAAGGTACGCATGATTCATGTTCAATGATTGTATCAAGCATAATTGATCACGTTTTCACACTTCCAAGGATCTGAGTCACATTTTTTGATGTTACAGGGAAAAATCACAAGGCATTTTTCCATCCAGCACTCCGTCCAGTACTTCATCCGATACTATTAAAGGCAGAAAACTTAAACATTAATTTTTGGTAGGATAGAGTGGAATCTGAAAAATCCGACACATGGGTTTTGTGCGTAGTATGCCCAATTAGGTCCCTTGTGGGTCATTTCCTAAAATTGTGAACAGATTAAGAGCAGTTCATGGTTCTCAATTCGGCATCCAACACTTGTTCCAGTACTCGATCTGGCACTCCATCTTACACAAAAATGTAGGGTGACTTGGAGGTTATGGTATTGGCATCCAGTGATGGGTGAATCGGGAACGTGGGTTTTGTTCATCCTTATCCCCTCTAGCTACTGAACTCTTGACAACTCGATTTTGAGTTGTTATGGTGGGTGATTATTGGCTTGCTCTGTTTCGGCAGTTAGGGCACAATTAATGAAATTTGCCAATTTTAGAAGTGGTTCGAACCTCTTGTGGTCGACCACTTGGTCTGTAAACATTATAAATACTACTGTAGTGGTCAGATAATTGTTAAGTAGTAGAAGAATTCGTGTGTTAGAGACAAAAATGATTTTGGCTCTGTTTTTCCATTTTCCATTGCCGAAGTTATACAAAACTGTGTTTCTGCATTTTAATGGTGAATTTGAATTGTTGAGCGCGTGGTGTGATTTTAGGAGGTAACGACAACTTGTTGGGGGGCCCACCAGCAGTCTGGTTATTGTCTTTGTGTTGTTTATGTATTTCATAGTTCAATTATTTCTTTATTTTCATCTACATGCATTTTTATTATGTAAATTAGTTTGTTGTTGTAATTTAATTGTTTTGATTTTTTTTGCAGGTTAGTATGATGGATTGTGTTAGCATGCATTAATCTTGTAGTTAGGAACGGATCTGCATACTCCTAGACTAACCCCATGTGTAGTTAAATACTAGATTATGTTTTTATTTCTGATTTTAGAATTAAGTTTAAAACAGAGTTTTGAATAGCATAGAATAGCATTTTAATTTGGGTTTTAATTGACAAGGGTTTGATGGATGGATAGAGTTAATTCTAGTTTTTAATGATAGATTGCTTATTTCAGTTTTATATAGATCTTGTTCAATTAGTTGTTGATTAATGTAGTTGTTAGTTTACTTTTTAAATGTCATGCTTTAATTTATGTTTTTAGTCATTTCTTTATTGCAGTTTGAATTGTTAGAGTAGATATAGCATAGTTTTGATTTGATGTAATTTCCTTCCTAGAATTAGATTGCAATTGTATTTTTTAGATTAATAGCTCGAGTTTAAGTATGAATTTTTCTTATGTAGTGTAGAAGTATAATGATGATATCATTATGTTGTTCATGGTTAATATATGAATATGCAGGGTATTTAACATTTACACAACCACCAACATTACATTTGAGTGTTTCATAGACTAAAGATAGTTTCTTGCTTTGTAGATTAGAAGAGATAGTTACTTGTTTTCATAGATTAGAATGAGGTTTTATTTGTTGTTGTAGGGTAGATAGACTTTACTTTGATAGATTAGATAGTAGTTTGCTTGTCATAGATTAAGAATTAGTGGTAGCCTTTCTTGCTTTCAATAAAATAGATTTCCTTTCATGCATTGCATTGAGCATTTAGATTTCCTTTCATGCATTAGAAATAGTTTTGCATTGAGCATTTAGTCCACTTGCCTCTTAGGCTAGATAGTTGTTCAATGAGAAGTTTTCATTTGATTTCTTGCAGTATTTAGTTGTTATTTTTTACTTGTCTTTTGCTTTATTAGGTTAGTTAGGTGTCTTTGTTTGCTTATCTATTTGCTTTAATAGGTTAGATAGGTTTCTTTGCTTACTTGTTTATTTACTTTCTTTCATAGGATAGTTCCTCATTGAATGTAGGTTGGCAAGTTAAAATAGTTTGCTTTGGTTATTTGCTTATTGTTATGCTTAAATAGTTTCTTATTGCTTACTGTTGAATTAGTTTTCTTTACATAGGGTTTTACTTTCTTTCTTAGGAACTATCCATCGATCCTTGGCCCAAAAGTACTTAGGTTACATAGTTTCAATTTGCTTAGTAGGGTTTTCTCATTAGATAGCTTTGCTTGAGTAAATTAGCCTTAGATAGCTACCTTCCTTAGTTAGACTATACTCCTACCAACCCTTATACCTTTGACATATATTTTGCTACAACTCTAAGTTTACTTACCCGGGTTGACAATTTAATTGAGGGCTTTTACTGTGTTTTTAGTGCATATACAATACCCATCATTTTTGGCGTCGTTGCCAGGGAGTTGTCTCAAGGTAGGAAATAGTTAGGAAATAGATCATTTCTAGACCTTAGTATTAGTTTGGTGGTGGGGGGAATTTAAGACAAGAGGTAAGAACCTGCACATCTTCTATAGCAAGTTCCCCCAAACCCAATGGTAGTTTTTTCCTTTTGTTTTTGTTTACTTTCATGAATAGACCTAGAGACCCAGAAGGTAGATACGTTAAATCTAAATCAGATCTTTCAACCAAGGTTCCTTCCGATCTTTTTGGGGGAAGGAACGCTCCACTCATAAATTCCCCAGATTGATACCAAAAAGACAGGAACTAGCTCAACCCGAAGAGCTAAAACAGTCTCTGAAGAGACTAAAACAAGGAGCACTATAAAACAAGAAATTGAAGCATCAGTAATAGTGGGATAGGAGGCAAGACCACTCGAGCCTTCTGCAGAACTAAACAATACAAAATTTTCTTTCTTACCACCATCATGAGATCTTAACTTTGTGGACATCATCTTTGTGTGAATCAAGTTTTATCAAATGACAAAATGAATTCGAAGATGACCATTAGTTTGGAAGAACTCTCTCAAATCCTAGCAATAGCTGAGATTTCTTCTTTTCAAGAAGAACATATTTTGGCAGTAGCCAAAAGTGTATCTACCTCTCCTGAAATATTAGAAGAATCAAGGTACTATGAGCTACAAAATGATCTTCCTTGTCAAACTGTGAAGGAAGCTAAAACTTATCGACTACCTCTAGTGGAGAGCAATCACTAAGACCTGAGATTGAGGAGTTCTCAACATCCATCTCAACAGATCCTTTATGTACTTAAGAAATCAATCATCCAAAAGAAGAGGATCTGCATAACATGATGAAGGAGAGCATAGAAATTGTTGTTGATGAACATCAAGATTACATTGAAATTTGGTTTCAAGAGGTCATCAGGCCACACTACTACTCTCTTCTTCAACACCTTTTGATGCCCAAACAAGTAGTTCGGTTGGTTCTTCATATCTAGGTAATCACTGCGATAACTTTTTCATATATGGATATGAGTATGTTTCTTATCTTTCTCTGCACATGGTTACATTGGAAGAGTTCTTACACTTGAATAAATATTTTCCCTTTCTTTTTAGGTAGGGTAGGATAGTAAATAAAAGTTTCATATTTTTAGTTTAGCTTAGAGTCTAATGCAGCCTCATTTTACATTTTCTTTTAATAAAAGAACTATGAGATACATGTTCCAGTGACTTGATCTCATTGATCTTATTAGTTTTTTATAGTTTAGAGTGTGTTTTTTTCTAGAGACTTCTATAGGTATTTATTTCACCGGGGGTAGACATTTTAAAGGAAATATAAAATAAGGATTCTTCTTCGAAACATTGCTATACTTGAACCTTGTTTTCTGCTAAACATCAAATGAATAATGACTTGTGTAGTTAGCCATGTTTTTGCAAAGATTTTCATCTTCTTGTTCTTAAGGCATTTTAAAAAGTAGTCGCTCTTGAAAATATTCACCACTATATAAAGAAGTGATACCGTAACCATCAAGCCTAGAGGTCTCTCGTACAGTTTTTCCAAGAAACCTGAGTAAGTGAGTAAAGTATCTTTATTAAAGAGTAACAAGGAGCCTAGATTAGCGATTAGTCATGGAAACACCGCAATAACTTACAAAAGAAGAAAGTGAGTTGAGCCTAGAGATACCTTTTTGTTCGTTCTTAATGGTACCATCCATTACACACTAAATAACTTGATTATATCATATCTTTAGATAGGCCATGTCCACTTAAGTACCCCTTACATCAGGAAAATCACTAAGGAATATAACGAAAAATCATCCTCTAACATAAATACCATCCCAATTGAAAAAAAATAAAAATTGTTTTCAGAGTTGTCCCCCATCTTCTTTCATAAAGTAATCTTATACTAAAATCTTAAAAGATCGAGGGCCAGCCTCTGAGGGTGTAAGAGGATAACCCACCGAGATACTGAACAGGTATATTGGCAGCAGGTACCGGCCTGTGGTATGACTAGGTAAACCCACCGGAGTACTGAACAGGCTTGCTAGTAGCAGAGCATTCTACCTAGCGAGGATGGTAATCTGACAAAAATAAATTTGAATTTGTCCTGATGTACGACATTACTTGTAGACAAAGCTGACATGAAGTATGTATGGTTAAGATAAGGTTAATGAACTCCATAAACTTGCCATTAGGAACTAACTCTGAGACTATCTTGAAACTCTCTTGCCTACCTCTTCTTATCTATATATAGGATCTCTTATCCTATAGGTGGGGCCATCTTTTAACCGTCTCATCAGACCAATCTGTGAAATTTATCTCTACACTTAACAAGCTATAAATCTTTGTCTATTGGGATAACTGATTGGTTTCCTATATTTTTTATTGTGAGGTGTCATAATACTTAGGTGTGGGGGAGGGGTTCATGAGTTGACAAATGATAACATTTCCTAGAAGAAGAAAATCTTTGTAAAAATTCATGTATTATTTTCATGATACAGGTTATTACATCAATAGTCATTTTATTTTGAATTGATAAACTCCTGTGTGCTATAAATTGTTGTATATGTCCTTAACAGACCACTCCGCTGGTTTATTTTTATTACAGGATGTTCATTGTAGGTTTGACATTACATTTTTGTTACAGGTTGTTCATTGTAGGTTTGACATTACATGTTCTATTCAAGTGGATTGAGTGAGCATGGTGGAAAAATCAACAACAATGGAACACTCTTAGCTTGCCTCAACTCCTATTTACTATGTTCATGGCCTATGAGGAATCAATTGCCTCAGCCAAAAAGCTCCCAAGAGTTGGAGACCGCTGATTTAAACACCACCAGTTGCCAAGAGCAAGCTATAACAGGGTTTTCAAAACTGAATTTCAGAACATCTCTGGAGCTAAGGGATACTCCAAGGAGTGGATAAAAAAGGAGCTAATCAACCCTCTCATAGTCATCACCAGATTGATTACATGTGAAGGTAGATATTCCGTCTTTAAAGCCTGTCACTGTCGATTATTATCTCACTTTTAGTTCAATAAACCATTGAATTTCTCATTTTACTTCTTAAAGAGTCTTGAGAGGATGTCTTCCCAAGTGAGGAAGAATGCAACCAATCCCCATAACAACCTATTTCACCATGGACTTATCAAACTAGTTTTCTTAGCCGAGTTGAAAAAACAAGAGAAAACGTGGGATGAGTTCATTTACTAATTTGAAAACCCTCATCTTACAATCAAGACTAGAAAGAAGACTCTTCATCTAGGGATTGTTACTCCACCCAAATCCTCATGCTCAAGCTATTCCTTTATCGGACCAAAAGTCCAAGAAACTTATGAACCCCCCTTTAAAAATAGTAAAGACCAAGAAGCCTATTGCTAATTCATGGCATGAGGACGTGCCATATCTTTGGTCTAGGGGGAGTTTCCTGAGCTAAAAATGCTAAGCACTGCCCATTTGTATAGCAAACACATGAGAAGAGGAAGTAGGATTTTTGTCCTACTGTCTTTTTACAATGTCTTGGGATATTATATCAATAGTTATTTGTATTGGTATGCTAAATTATATACTGCTGACATCATTATGTGTGTTATAAGCTTGCTGTGAATGTTTTATTCTTAACTACTCTTTGTGACAAATACAGAGCAATACAAACTGCTAAATACTTATTGCCATCTATATTACAAGCTTATAAAAAGAGGAACAGTTGTTTGAATTGTTACAGATCGATGAAAGGAAATAACAATTCTCCTGATTCACCATGCCTACCAATACAAACCAAGCCTTTTGTTAGTATTTGTTAGTTCTGTCAGTCACTAATGATCAAATTTACTCTTTCATGTGATTGATAGGGTTATTAGGTCAAATTGTTATATTTTCAAAATAAATTTATCAAATACAATTTGACATATCTTGGTTGTAAAATTGTCATTGGTGTGTCTAGGTGTCAATACTACTCCCTCCACTCATCTAAGGTCATAAATCTTCATCATGGTCATCTCATCATTCCTTGTCATAAATTTTCAGATAATTGTCTTGGTCAAAGTTCTACTTCAAAATTGGTTTCTGAATTAAGGAGGATTAATTTGACAAAAGTGAAAGACATTTTTGTCAATAATAGGCCAATAAACAAAAACCTCCTTCATTTTATGCACAGGTGTTATTATTTGAGAGAAACTCCCCAAATATAGTCGCTATAGGAGGGTTTCTGCACATTTGGACAATTTGACTTCAAGTCAGCTTTTCAGAGGGTTGGAAAGGGCATTTGCAGTGCTTGATGGTTCCATTGTGTATAAGACATCATAAAATTTACACCCATACCACTTTCAACCCAAAAATCCTTTGGGAAGGCCTCCAAAATCCCTATCGAAGACCACGCTGTGCTTCTACTAAGAGCACGTTGTGTTTCTGCAAGTTTTGAGTAACCAACTTCAAGCTGGGATTCTGAACAAATGGGAAAGTAATTTTGAAACTTGGAGGAGGTTTTTGTTCATAATATGCCCAAACACAATAACCTCTCTCATTTTTTGAATATACTTTATGGTTTGGGATATCCTCTATCATCTTAGAGGCCTATGCTTTCAGAAAATAAAACACTCTGTTTTCCCTGTTTTAGTCATATTTTATTTTAGTGTTTTCCTAACAACTGGAAGTGAAGTTTTGAAAACCAAGAGAGAATTTTATCAAGTACATATTAAAAAACAATAACCTCTCTCAGTTTCTAAATATACGTTATGGTTTTGGATATATTCAAATCTCTTAGAGGCCTAGTGTTTTAGAAAATAAAACACTCTGTTTTTCCTGTTTTCTTGATGTGTTTTCCTAACCATTGAAAGTGAATTTTTGAAAACCAAGAGAGGTTTTTGTCAAGAACATATTAAAAAACAAAAAACTCTCACAGTTTTTACATATGTTTTACTACCTTGTAGTTATAGGTGTCACTTTGATACCTATTTTTCACAAGTTCGTCAGGGCATAATTGTTGCGCTTATGGGAAGTCACTTTTGGAACTAATTATTGCAGAGGTAAAATTGTTGTTTTGCATGGTTTAAGAGATAAAGGGTATAATATACATCTCAAGGCTTCCTCACATGTCATCAACAACCTCCAAAAACTCCAAACCCTCTAGTTCAAACTTAGAGAGCATGAAACACTAAGTTGTCATTTACGCTATGATAACATTGTCCTACAAGCTAAGATGAAATATCTACAACATTAGGTTGATGATATTCCTGCCACCAATAATAGTCTCTGGGTGCAATTGAAACACCACAAAAATCCTAATTCAAAATCCCCTGGGCAAGAGGGAGAAGTTTCTAAAGCTAATCCACCCCCTCCTTTGCAAGTTTAGTCATGAACGGCAATTTTTTTTTGTTTGTAGTGGGACCTGCAAAATCTTAGGTGTGGGGGTAATGTTGGTTCTGAGATATTATCACTTTTATGACAGTTATTATGCACTTTGGCCACATGTACATATGCGTTTTTCATCTTTTGAAGGAGGTTTTTGAAGAATTTCATGATAAAACGGTATGATCGACATAAGCTACGCATGATTCATGTTTAATGATTGTATCGAGCATAATTTATCATGTTTTCACGCTTCCAAGGATCTGATTCACGTTTTTTGGTGTTACAGGGCAAAATCCCAAGGCGTTTTTCCATTCAGCACTCTGTCTAGTACTTCATCCGACACTATTACAGGAAGCAAACTTAAAGATTAAGTTTTGGGAGGATGAAGTGAAATATGAAAAATCCGACACATGGGTTTTGTGCGGAGTATGCCCAATTAGGTCATTCATGGGCCATTTCCTAAAATTGTGAATGGATTAAGAGAAGTTCGTGGTTCTCAATTCGGCATCCGACACTCGATCCGGCACTCTGTCCTGCACAAAAACATAGGGTGACTTGGCGGTTATGGTATTGGTAGCTAGTGATGAGCGAATCGGGAACGTGGGTTTTGTTTATCCTTATCCCCTACACGTACTGAACCTTGACAACTCGATTTTGGGTTGTTATGGTGGGTGATTATTGGCTCACTCTGTTTCGACAGTTAGGGCACCATTAATGAAATTTACCAATTTTAAAAGTGGTTCGAACCTCTTGTGGTCAACCACTTGGTCTGTAAACATTATAAATACCACTGTAGTGGTCAGATAATTGTTAAGCAATAGAAGAAGTCGTGTGTTAGAGCCAAAAATGATTTTGGCTCTGTTTTTCCATTTTCCATTGCCGAAGTTATATAGAACTGTGTTTCTGCATTTTAATGGTGAATTTGAATTGTTGAGCGCGTGGTGTGCTTTTAGGAGGTAACCACGACTTGCTGGGGGGACCACCAATAGTCTGGTTATTGTCTTTGTGTCATTTATGTATTTCATAGTTCAATTATTCTCTTTATTTTCCTGTACATGCATTTTTATTATGTAAATTAGTTTGTTGTTGCAATTTAATTGTTTTGATTCTTTTTTGCAGGTTAGTATGATGGATTGTGTTAGCATGCATTAATCTCGTAGTTAGGAACGGATCTGCAGACTCCTAGACTAATCCCATGTGTAGTTAAATACTAGATTATGTTTTTATTTTTTATTTTAGAATCAAGTTTAAAACAGAGTTTTGAATAACATAGAACAGTGTTTTAATTTGGGTTTTAATTGACAAGGGTTTGATGGATGGATAGAGTTAATTCCAGTTTTTAATGATAGATTGCTTATTTCAGTTTTATATAGATCTTGTTTAATTAGTTGTTGATTAATGTAGTGGTTAGTTTACTTTTTAAATGTCATGCTTTAATTTCTGTTTTTAGTCATTTCTTTATTGCAGTTTGAATTGTTAGAGTAGATATATCATAGTTTTCATTTGATGTAATTTCCTTCCTAGAATTAGATTGCAATTGTATTTTTTAGATTAATAGCTCGAGTTTAAGTATGAATTTTGCTTATGTAGTGTAGAAGTATAATGATGATCCCGTTATGTTGTTGATGGTTAATATATGAATATGCAGGGTATTTAACATTCACACAACCACCAGCATTACATTTGAGTGTTTCATAGACTAAAGATAGTTTCTTGCTTTGTAGATTAGAAGAGATAGTTACTTGTTTTCATAGATTAGAATGAGGTTTTATTTGTCGTTGTAGGGTAGATAGACTTTACTTTGATAGATTAGATAGTAGTTTTTTTGTCATAGATTAAGAATTAGTGGTAGCCTTTCTTGCTTTCAATAAAATAGATTTCCTTTCATGCATTAGAAATAGTTTTGCATTGAGCATTTAGTCCACTTGCCTCTTAGGCTAGATAGTTGTTCAATGAGAAGTTTTAATTTGATTGCTTGCAGTATTTAGTTGTCTTTGCTTACTTGTCTTTTGCTTTATTAGGTTAGTTAGGTGTCTTTGCTTGCTTGTCTATTTGTTTTAATAGGTTAGATAGGTGTCTTTGCTTACTTGTTTATTTACTTTCTTTCGTAGGATAGTTTCTCATTGAATGTAGGTTGACAAGTTAAAATAGTTTTCTTTGGTTATATGCTTATTGTTATGCTTAAATAGTTGCTTATTGTTTACTGTTGAATTAGTTTTCTTTACATAGGGTTTTACTTTCTTTCTTAGGAACTATCCATCGATCCTTGGCCCAAAAATACTTAGGTTACATAGCTTCAATTTGCTTAGTAGGGTTTTCTCATTAGATAGCTTTGCTTGAGTAGATTAGCCTTAGATAGCTACCTTCCTTAGTTAGAATATACTCCTACCAACCCTTCTACCTTTGGCATATATTTTGCTACAACTCTAAGTTTACGTACCCCGGGTTGACAATTTAATTGAGGGTTTTTATTGTGTTTTTAGTGCATATACAATACCCATCAAAGAAGGTTAGCCGTTACAATCAAAGTATGAAGATAATCATCAAATGTTTACAAAATATTACAATTGGTGGACATAGCGTATCTCAAGGAATGCACTTCATCCTCATGACACAAAGGGCATGAGTGATGAAGTCTATCGTGGTCTTCAAATGAACCAAGGATGCTTCCAACCAACTAATTTCTTGGAGCCATTGCCAATGTACTCATTCAAAACGTCAATCTTGTAGAAGCAGGTTTAGTACCGGACTAGCACAGTAACAGGTCTTGGTATCAGATCAACACAGAGTTGGTACCAGGATAGGCGTAGAGTTGGTACTAGATCAACGTAGTGTTGGTACCGGATCAGGTGGAGTACTAGAATAGAGCATTTGAATGTTGCAGTATCGGACCAGTGGAAGTACCAAATGAATCCCAAAGATGAGTACTGGATGAGATAATACCTTGTCATGAAGCTTCTTAGGGTAATCAAAGTAATTAGAAGCATAAACAACAATAATTTAGTCCCAATTAATTAAGAAATCAAACAAATCATGTTTTTAACATGGGTTACCTCATTATGCATATGAATAAGGTCACAAGGCAGGTTTGTGGAAGAAACATACAACATATGCACATGTCAAAGGTAAAATTGACCAATATAGAAGATGAGATAAGGTAATAGGCATGTCAAAATGGAGACCCAACATTTCCCCCATGCTTAATTCATTGCATGTCCTCATACAAAAATGCCAAAAATGACACTCAAAATTTTGCAAAACTAAAATTGTCTTCCATCCTGTCTGAACATCATTTGTCTGGTTGTAGAATATTGAAACTAGAGGACTCACCCGTAAGATCCTTCTTGATAACCTTGGTGTACTGGATCAAACGCAGAACTTTGTTAATCTTAGCAGAGGCTTCTTCTTGTGCATCTTGTAACCTTTGGTTATATTCTTTCAATTGTTCATTCTATGCCTTAATGTGCCTATCCAAAACTTGATACTTTGTAACATCTTGTTTTAACTTCTTATTCTGTTTTGTAAGTTTCCCAGCCTTCAATACCAACTGTTATTTTCTCAAGGAACTGACAGAATCATATATGGTTGCTTGCTCAGTTACCTCCCCTCAGGCTTCCGCCTCCTTCCTTAAACCTCTTAAGGTCTCTTTTACTAACCCTTTGCTCTCACTAATCATTGCTCCATAGAAAATTTCCTTCTCTGGAGAAGTTGGAATACAAATAGGCTCCTCTGGAAAATAATGCACATGTGGAATTATTATCTATTTATCCATGCTTCTTTTATTTCTGCACACTGGATGTGAGGATTCCTTAGATGTATTGATAAAAGTAGAAGTTTCCCCAAAATTTTCTCTTCTTTGTTGTAGGAGCAAATGTAGATCTCAGAACTTGTTGTTCATGCACATATTTTGTTTTTACCTTAGAGGACTGAGGTGTAAACTCTGGAGTTTGCTTCTCTTGTACCTTCTTCATTTTTACTCTAGGGGATTGAAGTGTAGGTATGGAAGTATGCTCTTTCTGTACACTCCTTGTTTTTACCACAGGGGGTGTAGGTGTAGATACAGGAGTTGGCTCTTTCTACATATTCCTTGTTTTAAGCTTCCCCCTACTTCCAATTTTCAATTCGGGAGTCTTCTCCAACTCACTAATCGTCTCTTGAGGAAACTCAATAGTTGCCTCAGGGGCACCATATGAAACTTCATTTTGACCATATTTCTTCATTTTTCGCTTCTCACTTCGTGGCAATTGAATTTTAGGGATCGAGGCTAGACTTGGTTCCTTATATTGGGAGGACCTCTCCTTCCTGGATGTAGTAGGATCCTCTAGAATTTGTTCTTCTGGAACATCCTTCTTTTGAAACTTTATCCTGCTTCGAATATCTATTTCATGGGCCCTCTCTAACTTGCTAACTGGCTCTGGTGATAATTCAATAGTTTCCTCAGGAGTACTATATGAGAGTTCACCTTGCCCAGAGTTCTTTATTTGGTACCTCTTACTGCATGACAATTTAGTTTTAGGGATCAGGGATGGACATGGTTTCTGATACTAGGGGGTCCTCTTTTTCTTGGATGTAGTAGGATCCTCTATCATAATAGACTTATCCTTGTCCAATATATCAAGAGGTTGGGATGAACTAGGTGTAACAACAACTTCTTCATCCCCTAACTTATTCCCTTTTCTTTTCCTTGTTGGACAACTGAGAGGGNNNCTTCTTGATATGATAAGTAGTCTTTATTTTCTGTACATTATCATTCTTATGAGCACCAACTCATTGTGAGGCAACCACCTCTGTTTTACAATCTGAAACTTGTTGAGAGCACCAACTCTCTTGTTTCTCTAGCACCCACTAGAAGGAAGCACCAACTCCCTGAGTGTTCCAGCACCAATTGGATGGAAGCACCAACTTCCAGTCACATAGGAACCAACCTGCATAATAGAGAACAATAGTTCTCCCTTGCACCACCCTACCTCCCTAGTTTTTCTGGCTGCAACCAGATGGAAGCTACAACTCCCTGTGTTTAAGCACCCACTTGAAACTCTGAGGACGACTGTCCTCCCTAGCACCACCCTACCAACCTAAGATATCAATCTTTTCTTTCTAGACTCTATTACAGTGATACAATATTTATCAATGGCTTACCAGTCTCATCACTATTATGTCACTCTGCTTTGCTCTGCCTCCATTAGTGTACTCCTCCACGCATCCCTTGCACTTTTTGTTCTTCTGTGATTTATCCTCTGTAGAATTTCTATGCTCTTCTCTTTATTCTCCTACGCAACGCCCATCTATTCAGCTCGTCTTCTGCCTTAATGCTCTGTGTGACCTCTGCATGCTATTTTCTATGCTACTCTAATCTCTACTTCAGATTCAACTCACAATCTCCTTCTACCCACATGCCTAGCTATCGAAGAAGCACACACTCTTCTTTTTTTTGCATGTCTTTCTCATGCCAAGTACTTTTCCAGATCATCCTCGCAACTCTTCGTATTCTCTACAGTTATGCCCAGTCTGTTCATCATGAATGGTCGTTATGCTGAGATTCTTTGGCTTCTCTGGAAGTTACAGTCTTCGATACTTTTCTATCTGTCAGTTGTCTCTATGATTAATATTCATACTAGTGGAAGTTACCTCGAGACTCTTTAGCTCCTCTGGTGATCACCCTAAATCCTATTCGAATTCTCTGGCAAAAACAATCAGTGTTTTGTAGCAGTTACCCAGAGAACTTTCACGCGCTCATGCCTTTGGCGCCTTTTCCCTTTTTGAGAAAACTACACAGTGGGCACTCGCTTTTCTGGATAAGTCCCTTTCTTTCATGTGACCACAAGATGTGACCACAGGCCTAACCAAAAGGTGATTCAGGATCTCAAACATCAGATATTCAACTGCAAGTTGCCTCGATTCTCCCAACTCCCTATCTCTGATGTGGAGCCTAGCGACGTGCTAGCTCCTCCCTTAACCTTTGCTAATGTGACCACTGGCTGTGACCACTCACTAATCAAAAGGATGATTCGCGATCTCGACGATATCCAAAGTGGAGCCTAGAGACATGCTAGCTCCTCCTTTAACTTTTTGTTGATGTGACCAGGGGCCAAGCAAAAGGGTGCTTCGCATTTTTTGAACTTGTGAACTTCGTCGTGCCTGATCAATGGTCCACGATCCTCCCTTTGATCAAAGGTTGTGATCAAATCGCAACCTTACGTGTCGGGTGTTTGAACATGAGCCAAACCTGACTCTTCCAACTCCCGATATCTGAAATAGTCTAGATCAACGACCCACGACATTCCTTGATCCAATGATCGTGATCAATATCGTGGACTCAGACTTCACAATTCTACGAATCTTCTTTATCAGCTTCCACATGACCTTCCCAGATGAACGGCTAGGATTGTTGTGGCTCCCAGCTCCTCGGGTATTTGCCTCCTGCCTTCCCGATATTTGTGAGCATCAGATCAACGGCTCACAACTCCCCATGATCTAATGGTCTAGATCAAATCACGAACTCAAACATCGCAAGTTCCTACAACTCTTACCTTTGAATTTTCCAATTCAAAAATCAGTGAAATGCTGATCTCTTGCCACGTGTCCTATGGATCCAATGACTCAGATCTCATCGCAATTTATCATTTCACGGAGGTGGAGGATGGCTCTCGGCCTTTATCCTCTTCGCAGTTAAACTGGATCCAATGATTTTTGGTCCTTGGTGCTAAGATCCAACAGATAAGATCTATACTTCTCCTCTGCGCTTCCTTTGGTCACTGGAATCTGATCTAACGGACATCGAGTATTCCGGATTGGTGATTCAATGGCCACTGTTGCTCCTCCTCCTGAGATTATGCATCCTACCGACTTGGACGAATTTCTAAGTGTCAAAGGTTCTGTGAGTCCCGATGACTTTGGGTCTCGTCTGTGTTTCTGATAACACTATCTATCCTGAGCTTTGGCAATGGAATTAACCTCATCCCTTGTGCTCTGTGTGCAATTCTGCGCTATTCCTCCCAAGATTTGATTGCACACTCTACTAGTGATAATTCTGTCGTTGTTGTTGTTCTTGCCTGTAGACATGCCATCGTCGATGATGTTCTTGCCATTAATGACAAGCACACTCTGCCTATAAACATGCCAACAATACCCCCCTTTGGCATTGATGGAAACCCTGAACGACTGCACTATTATTCTTAGACCTCCAAGTGTATCATCCAAACCGCACCTTTTGTCCCCCTTTGACATCAATGTCAAAGAAAACATGCTCCCCCTGAGTTGTTGCATTACTTTTCAGAGGTATCAGATATTTAACCAACACATACTCCCCCTAACAGGATGGACTATTTTAACTTGATAATAGGATCACGCCCAACTTCTGGCGTAGATGCTCAAACTGAGCTTTTGTAAGCGGTTTAGTGAAGATATCAACAATCTGATATTTGGATGGAATATAATGCAAAGAAACCACAGAGTTGGTTACCTATTCTCTCAAGAAGTGATACTTGATGGGTATATGCTTGGTCTTGGAGTGAAAGACATGATTCTTTGACACACTAATTGTACTAGTATTATCACAATGAATTGGGATTGGTGCAATATATTTTACCTCCAAGTCTGCAAGTGTCTGAATCATCCACAATACTTGGGTACAACAAGTGGCAACTGCAATGTATTCAACTTCTGTAGTTGATAAGGAAATGGAACCTTGCTTCTTGCTCAACCATGCTACAAGGGAATCTCCTAAGAAGAATGCACCTCCACTCGTGCTTTTCCTTTCATCCACGCAGTTAGCCCAATCAACATATGAATAGACTAATAGTTGAAAATTTTGATTCCTAGGATACCATAGGCCATAGTTCATTATACCTTTCAAGTATCTGAATATTCTTTTGACAACTAACAAATGACTCTGTTTAGGTGCAGAATGAAACCTTCCTACCATTCCAATATCATGCATTATGTCTGGATGGGATGCTATAATGTACAATAGGCTGCCTATTATAGACCTATATGAACTCTGATCAACATTAGGTGAGTCATCATCCTTGCTTAACTTACATCCAATGACCATAGGTGTGCTCATAGGTTTATAATCTTCCATTTGAAACCTTTTCAACATTTCTCTTAGATATTTTTCTTGAGAAAGAAATATTTCTGCAAACCTCTGAGTAATTTGCAGACCAAGTAAAAATGACAATTCCCCTATCATAGACATTTCAAATTCAGATTGCATGGTAGAAGCAAACCATTGTACCAATGAAGCATTATTACTACTGAAGATGATGTCATCTACATAGACCAATACAATGAGCAAATCATTACCCTCTATTTTGATATATAGATTGTTGTCAACTATTCCTCTCTTGAACCCTTTATTTTGAAGATATGTATCCAGTCTGTAATACCAGGCACAAGGAGATTGTTTCAACCCATATAAGTATTACTTCATCTTGTAGACAAAGTCAGGGTTATCTGACAGTTGGAAACCCTCTGGTTGTTCCATATAGACTTCTTCTTTTAAATCTCCATTTAGAAAAGATGACTTGACATCCATTTGATAGACTTTAAACTATTTATGACAAGCATAGGAAAGAAACATTCTAATATCTTCTAATATTTCTATGGGTGCAAATGTTTCATCAAAATCTAGTCCTTCTATTTGAGCATATCCTTTGCAAACCAATATAGCCTTATTTCTTACAATATTTCCTTGCTCATTCATCTTATTTTTGTAGACGCATTTTGATCTTATTACATTTTTATCTACTGGCCTAGGAACAAGTTCCCAAGTGTCATGCTTTTCAATCTAGTCTAGTTCCTCATTCATTGATTTTAACCAATTTACATCTTTACTGGCTTCATTAAAGTTCTTGGGTTCCACCGTGGATATGAAGGCTATATGTGATTTCTTGGTGTCTTTGATTATCCTTCTCCTGGTTTGTACACCTTTGTCTTTCTCACGAATTATCTAACTTGCAGGATGATTCTTTTGAGTAATTCCAGAGGAAGGATTTGATGTTGTCTATTGATTTGAGTCTGCCTAAGTATTTGTATCTTCATCTGACTCAGAGTCTTCTTTTTTTGATTCTTGGACCTGTTCATCTCCAGCTTCAGTTGTGTCCTCTCTAGCAGACTCAATATTGCTCACCTCTCTTACTGGGACTCCTTCATAAACCTTTAAATCAACGCAATCAACTAATTTATGCAATATTTTATTAAATCATCTATATCCTTTACTATTGGTAGCATATCCTAAAAATATTCCTTCATCAGCTCTATCATCATACTTGCCAAGGTTTTCATTATTACTCTTTATGTAGCACTTACTCCCAAAGACTTTGAAGTGTTTGATTGAAGAAGGTCTTCCATACCACAGTTCATAAGGTGTCTTGTCACTGTGTTCTCTGAGGTGGGTTGTGTTAAGAACATGGACTGCTATGTGTATTTCTTCTACCCAATAGGTTTGACCAATGTTCTTCTCACTCATCATTGACCTGGTCATTTGCTGAACTATTCTGTTTTGCCTCTGAACTAATCCGTTTTGCTATGGAGTTCCTGGGATGGTGTATTATCTCTTGAGCCTATGTTTATTAGACAATTCCTTGAAATCACTTGACATAAATTCTCCTCCTCTGTCAAATATTACAACCTTTAATCTGTTGCATGTTTGATTCTCATTTAAAGCCTTAAATATTTTAAATTTCTCAAATGCTTTAGATTTTTCTTTGATAAAAGAAACCCAAGTGAGTCTGGAGTAATCATAAATGATCAATATGTTGGTTCTTGGTTATCAAAGTAAGCGAATAAAAAGGAAGAAAAGGTAGAATGCGAACTTTGTGGAAGACATAGTGATTGTTACTGGGTCGAAGTGAGAAAAAGAGAAGAAAAGATGGAGCAAAGTCTGAGAAAGCAAGTTGTTGCACAAGGAGATCGAAGATGACATATTAGCAAGAAAGAAATATCGTGGATAGCTCAACAAGAGGGAAGAGCCATCGTTGGATGCTTTGGAGCACCACGCGAGAAGGAAGGAAAGACAGGTTGGGGAAGCCCTGAAAAAGAGGGTCAAGTTGAACTAGGGTTTTAGACACCTAGGGTTTTGGTATCTAGGGTTTTGACACCTAGGTTTTGGCCTAAGGATGTCGGTGAGTGATTGTAATGTATAAATAGAGGTCAAGATGACCTAGGATGGGTTGTTTTTGATGTTGGAATCATTATTGTTGTCTTTGTCATTTTGTGATTAAGTGGGTAATATTGTGAGAGAGAGAAGTGATGAGTACGAGAGCCTTCTGTATTGTAAGATCTTCAGCTGGGTGTGAATATCAACCCTGCAGTTGGGTGCGCAGGGAGGAGAGAGAAAGAGAGATAGAGATAAGAAGGAAGAAGATCTGCTAGCTAAGAGCGCAAACAAGAACTATATGCTTCATATTAATACATTATAAAGCACAGTTCTATGGACGTAGCCCTAGAGAGAGGGTGAACCACATATATTTTGTGTTGTGTGTGATTGATGCTCTGTTATTGTCATTTGATATATTGATATGCATTACTGTGTTATATCTGACAGATAGTTGTGTGGAATAGATCTAAGCTGATAAGTGATATATGCATGTTGTATTGTTGTAGTGTTGGATCCACTTGATAATTCCCTTGGTTGTAGACATCTATGTCCTGCAACCCCCCCATAGCTGCTTTGGGTGAGACTGCATCTGCTTCATAGGTGTAGCCAAAAGGGCCAGTAGTTAGGGCTTGTTGGTGCGCTCTTGGAGCTGAACCCTGGGTCTGCCCCTGTGCCAACAAATGGTTCCATTGTCGAGACAAGAATCTTCTTGAGGGAATGTCAAGGTGGTTTCCATCAAAGACAATAATTCAACAATGGATAGAGGATCAAGAAAAGGACTTTATTGAATCCCAGAAAAAGAACCCTAATCTTAGTACAGAGGATTGGTTGGAGAAATATATCTTTACTGATATACATGAGATTTTCTTTGGAGGAATCCATCAGAAGCTATATGAGTGGTTAGCCAGATTAGCAGATACCCAATTTGAGATCAGATCTAGACCTCCTGTAGTTTGGACATCGGCGTTGATCAAGAAGGTCAAGAGAGTTGATAACATTGTGTCAAGAGTAGTAGATCACTAGTTTGATAGCACCATCAGAGGGTACATCACCAAGTTTGTTGTTGACAGAGTAGAGTCATATAGCCAAGCCAAGAGATATTTCTTCAAAGGACCCAGAGGAAAATTTTTACATTTTCTGAAGCTGAGGATCAAGATTCTATTGCATGAGAAGAACATCTTGAAGATACAGTAGATTGGTCGGATTTGGAAAAGTTAATGTTCAGAAATTCAGACAACGAAAGCGACACAAAATTTGTACATACATGTAGTGGGAGATCGTTCAGAGAAGTTCATCTTGTGAACTTATTCAAGAAAAACTACAAGGATGAGGGTTTCTAAAGTAGAGAAAAAGCAGACCTGATGGACAAAGAGCATTCAAAACCCACTAGGACAGAGGAAGAGAAAGCTGAAGAACCTCGCTGGGACAAGCCATAAACTTCAGGAACTACGCAAACCATTAAAGTAAGGATTATTAATCCCTTTGTTGTTTCAACAACACTAAGAAACTAGAATAGTTGGAGTCACCAGAGTCCTCAGAGTACTATTACTAGCAGTTTAGCATATACTCAGACAGGAAACCTAGGAAACCTAGGAAGATCTATGGCAGATGAGATGAGGTTCCCTATCTTTAGGGGAGATGGGTTTGAAGACCCTGACCAAAATTGTTTCCTATGTTAAGATGTATGGAATATTAAGAATGTCACCGATGAAGCTGTTAAAAGAACCCAGTTTAATACTACCCTAAGAGATCACGCACTGAGCTGGTACATGAAGCTTGTCCAAGGACTTGCACAACCTAAGCCGCTGAATGAGATCAAGAATGAATTGATTGGAAAGTTCATGACACCCAAGTTGGAGTCACAATGTATTACAGAGATGAAATATATCAAGCAGAAGGTAGCCGAATCTATTTGGGAATTCGATCAAAGATTCAAGACCTTACCAGGTTGACTGACTTTTCATATCCCAGATGAGTAAAACAAAGAGTGGTTCATTGCTTCCCTTTTACCACACATCAGAGTTCCTCTGATGCAACAAAAGATTGCTTCGTAGGCTGAAGCACTGGAGATCGCCATGAAGTTATCATCAACCCCTATGGGAGAATCCATCTCAGGTATGAGTCAGATCTTGAGCCATTTAACAAGTTTATCTCTGCAGGTCGAAGATATGAAGAAATACAAGGGAAAAGATAAATGAGAAGACATTTGGTGTGTCAGATGTAGATCATAAAGCCATGACAAGGAACAATGTCCCCTATTCCATGAATACTTGGCCTCTGGAGCTCCGAGCCCTTTGAAGCAAGTCACCTTACCCTGGTGTGAGGTATGCTGAAATAGACATCGCCCTGGTGAGTGCTATTACATGCAAAAGTATGTTCAGGCTCCTACAAATTTGTATTGCATGTTTTGTAAGTCTGTGGGACATGATGATAGGGATTGTAAGGTTTATGATCTCATGCATGAAATGTCAAGAGACATATACAAAATTTAAGGCGAAGTACAACAAGACAGAAACACTACGCAATATAAATCCCCTGGGAGAAGAAACTTCAATCCTCACAGTGGATTTAGAGGAGGAGGAGGAGGAGGTATGGGTCAAGGCTGAGGAAAGATCATCTATTATAACTACGCGCAAACAGGACACTTGGCAAGGGACTGTCAGAACCCTTGAACTACTTGCAGCTATTGCAACTCTTTCGGACATGTTATTGAGGAATGTCCAACATTGTTGGCTAAACTTCAAGAGAAACGGGGACCTCATTAGAACCTGAAGATACAATTGATCAAAGTTTAACCTCGTGGAGAATACCCTAGAGTCGCTATTATTACTAGATGAGGCGTTGTTACAGGAGAAGATAGACTGATCTAAGGAAAGACTACATAAGACTCAGGAATTAGGAAAGCTACAGAGAAGACCCAAACTTTTGATGCAAAGAAAGAAAGATAAATATTCGAGGAGGCAAGAAAAGAGTTCAAAGAAGACCAAGGCTCTTCATCAAAGACACAGCCAAAAGTAAGGGAATATAGAATGCCTCTGGAATTCAATCAGTCTTCCTTGCCAAGAGAAGGAAAAGAGGTAAGCAAGCTCATGGAATTGCTATATACTTGTATTAAGTTGATTCAGGATGAGAGCGCTATACAAGAACTAAAAAGTTTAATGAGACAGTATGAGATAGGAAAGATATAACCCTTACTAAATAGGGCAATACAACAAATCACTAAAAAGAGAAGGACAAATAAGGAATTACACTTGAATGCTCAAATAGGAGAATATGATATAGACTATGTGGTCCTCGACTTAGGGTCAGAGGTCAATGTCATGACGAAGCAAACTTGGGCACTGATAGGAAAAACAAAGTTGATCTATTCTCCTATCAAGCTCAGGATGGCTAATCAACAAGCTGTCAGCCCCTTTGGATGATTGGAACATGTCCCTGTGGACATCGACGGAGTAAGAATGTTTGCAGATTTTGAGGTAATTCAGATAGTTGATGATAGCTATCCTTACCCTGCACTATTAGAAATTGATTGGGTTTTCAATAATTCTAGTGTGGTTGATTTAAAGAAAAGACACATGATGTTTGAAAGAGATGGACTTAGGTTCATTACACCCTTAGATCCAGATGCAGGATAGTGATACATAGAGCCCATCAGAGAACAATACCGTGCATTTGAACTGGAAAAGATATACAAATTAACAACCAGACAACATGATTACATTAATCCAACGGTTGATCATGGAAACCTAAGATGACAAAGTGACAGTGCATGTTCATCAGAATCAGAAGAAGCATTGGAGAACTGGCAGAATAAAATGTATGAAGTATCTACAAGAAGATGTGCTAGATTAACCAGAGACGTTCGCTGGACAGACACAACAGTAAGTAACTTACCCACCTTTGATGGTCTAAATCCTTCAGAAACCTTCTTGTCGGAATTTGAAGAAAGTGTACCAATGCAAAAAATATTGTTGGCAATGGATGAGGCCTTGGAAGCCACACCAACAAGATGGTGGGGGACACACAAAAACAACATTATAGAATGGGTACAATGTCGTACCTTGATGACAATGCAGTTCTTAGCACAAGTAGAAGGCTGCGAAGTTTGGTACACAGGTCGAAGCTGCCCAAAGGACCATGTGAAAAGTTGCGAAGAAGCATGGAGCGACATTCCTCAAGAGTAGTGGGTGCAAAAATTCATTAACACACTGGACACGGCACCTATCAATTGGTACCTTCAAGCTGAGCTGTGCCTCATCACTACAGATTGGGAAGGTATGACTCAAATTTTTTTGACCACCTTATTATTTGAAAGTCAAGATCCTTCAGTAGATCAATCATTGTAGATTGTAAGATAGAAAGTATTTGAGGAGGCATCTAACCTCCCTTTGGAGCAAGAAGAGGATGAATGGACTGCGCCTCTCCAGAAACTACAAGGCTGTTACAACATCAATGCTGATGAGGACGATGATCCAAGAAAGGTGAACATCGTCGAAATAGAAGGCAAAAGAAATGTGGAAGGACCAAGAGTTGAATTACCATTCATTGGACAACCAATCAAGATTAGAAAAGTCAATATTGGAACAGAGCATACACTGAATCTTGCAAACAGTGGAGATTATTGGGATGCTGCTACTATTGACAAGATAACAGAATTGTTGCATGAATATCAAGATTTGTTTCCAACCAAGTTCACTGATATGAAGGTAATTAAAGGGCCTATGGGAGAGATGAGGATCCCTTTGAAACCAGATGCAAGACCAGTCAAATAGAGACCCTACAGACTGAACCCTAAATATAAGGAGAAAGTGAAGATTGAGCTCGACAGAATGCTAGAAGCAGGGATTATAGAACCTATGGAAGAATCATAATGGATTAGCCCTATGGTGGTGCAAGATAAGAAGACAGGAGAGATCAGGATCTACGTAGATATCATGAAGCTGAACGATGCTTGTTTGCATGACCCCTTCCCTACACCATTCACTGACGAAGTGTTAGATAATGTGGGAGGCCAAGAGGTGTACTCTTTTACAAATGGATTCTCGGGATACCATCAGATCCGGATTGCCAAGGAAGATTGCCATAAGACCACATTTGCAAGATAATGGGGGTCCTATAAGTACACAGTGATGCCATTTGGATTGAAGAATGCTCCAACCATATTTTCCAGGGTGGTGGTCGAAGCATTCAAGGAGTTTCTGCATAAATTTCTAGAAACATATTTTGATGATTGGACTATTTTTAGTTTATTGAAGAATCATGTTGAATGTCTAAGGCTAATGTTGGACAAATCTAGGCAGAGTCAAATTGCCTTGAATCTAAAGAATTTCATCTTCTTCTCACCATTTGGAGTGTTGTTAGGTCATATTGTATGCAAGCAGGGATTGTTGGTCGATCCTGTTGGAAAATGTTTAACAGGAAACATATGCTTGTCATTGATGGCAAGTACAGTAGTAATGATGGCTTGAGTACAACACCGATGATCAACAGGAAAATAGAAGATAAGTCTAGGAAGATCGAATGATCGAAGACAACGCCAGAAGTATTTTGGGAAGACACTGTAGAGAAACCTTAATAAGATCAGAAGAGATAGTGCAGAGGATGTTTGGCATGTTTCACAGGCAGCGTAAGCTTGTCATTGATGGCAAGTACAGTAGTAATGATGGCTTGAGTACAACACCGATGATCAACATGCAAATAGAAGATAAGTTCAGGAAGATCGAATGATTGAAGGCAACACAACATTGACAAAATGATCGAAGGCCCGAGAAGCATTTCTGATCGTTGGATCCCATCCAAAATTCCCGACAGCATGAGGGCCGTTAAATCTGAATAAAAACAAGAAGAGCGCACGCTGAAGAGGAGGATAGATCTCAGGCGTTAGATCTGAACGCAGGATCTGACCATCGTTGGATAGAGGAAAACCTGCACGATGTTTAAACTGCAAGGAGAAAATGGGCTCACAAAATCCTGAAAGCAGGAGGACCGTCCATCTTAAGGGGTTAGGTGGACTGTTGATCCGACTCCCTGTTGGAGTTTCACGGATCGCGACATCAAGAGGACTAGAAAACAACGCAAAGAACCCAATGCATCAAGAATGCCGATTTCGCGATATGCGAAATCGTGATTCAATCGCAGTCGTTAAATAGAGATCAGCTCTGGACCGTTGATCATACTCCATCTTGGAGCTTCACCTATCATGAATTGGAGTGACGAGAACCTCCATCTAAGGAACAGCGAGATGCGAGATCGCGATTTAATCGTGGACCGTTGGATCAAGAGGATGCGTCGCGAAAGATTAGAGCACCATAAAGCTCCATCTCGGAGTTTTGCCTATCGCAACTTGGAGTTACGAGCACCTCCATCTAAGGATCAGCGAGATGCAAGATCACGAAAAGATCTTGGCCATCAATACACCAAAAGATGTGGACCGTTGATCTAAGCTCCTTTTTGAAGTCTCGCCTATCACCACTTGGTGTGACAAAAACCCCTATCGAAGGAATTGCGAGATGCGAATTCACGATGAGATCTGGACCGTAGAATCATCGAGATCGTGGACCATTGATCTCAGCTCCATCTCGGAGTTTTGCGGATCGTGACTTGGAGAGTTGAGATGATTCATCTCCAGATTCACGAAATGCGAAATCGCAAAAGATCTTGGTCATAGCCACATGGTCATATAGAGGAAGGAGCTAGCACAGAAAAGCTCTATCGGAGCTTCGGAGATTGCGATATGAAGTTTCAAGACACTTGGCCACAGGAATGATGAAATGCCAAAATGTCGAAATAAATGCAAGACCCCATGGATTCAATCCAACGGTGCAGATGAATTTGAACAATATCAGAGGGCAACTGTAGCACGATACAGTGTAACTGCCAGAAACCATTGATGGGTTCTGCCAGAGGACTCGAAGACACTACGGGATGACTGGCAGAGGTAGTGAAGAGTCTCTGAGAGGGATGAAGATGCCAGTGGAGGCAATTGATAGCTGATGGGATTGAGGCTGTAACTGAAATAGGGAAGGTGAGCTCGACTGTCACAGAGAAGACGAAGAGTCTCAACTACCAGAGAGGCTGAGGAATCTCAGCATAACACCCAGTGATGCTGAACGCATGGGAAAACCACCAGAGAAGCTGAAGAGTTACCATGATGATTGGGCAGAGCACTCGAGAGGTGGAGGATATCGACGCGGTGTGAGCATGCAGAATAATGGAGAATATTGCATGCACAAGATGCACAGAAGCTATATATACATGGTAGAGAGAAGAGAAGGGTTGTTGTTGCGGTTGGAGTTGCGATGGTCGCTATGTAGAAGGATTGAAGTGTGAGCAAGGAGGCATAGTGCATAAGTAGAAATGCACAGAAGAGGAACTGTGAAATGAATGGACATGGCACACAGAGCATAAAAAGTAGAAGAAAAGACAACGCAAGTCATGTGTGCAGAAAGGAAATGAGGCAGATAGAGCAACGAAATACAGCAGAATAGTGATGAGTCGAGTAAGCCATTGTTGAACACCATATCACTGTAATAAGTTTCAGTATCAAAGATTTATATTTGAGGGTGGTTGGGAGGTGCTCAAGAGGACTTTTTTCCTCAGAGGTTCAAGTGGGTGCTTGAACAGAGGGAGTTGTAGCTTCCATCT
>JASDQU010438115.1:31217-45487 GCA_032191745.1 Picea mariana
ATGTGTTACACAGAAGAATCATCTGGAGTTCTTCTCGACTCTCTGTAAGGAGGAGGCCAACACAACGTTCCAATTCTGTCTCATATAGGAACCACACACCCAACTCAGGGGCTCTCTCTCAGGTCTGTGTCCTAGAGGATGTCTCACGCAGCTGTAATCATCGACACTCCCTCTCAGCTAGGGAGGCATTCTCCATCAGGCCAAGTCTCGCATAGAAGTATTCAAACTTCATCTTGACTGTAATCATCAACACTCCCTCTCAACTAGGGAGGTAAAATTCACCAAGCTAGTTTCTCACAGAAGTACTCGAACTTCATATTGGCAAGCGGTTTGGTGAAGATATCTGCAATCTTCTCATGTGTAGGAAGATACTACACGTGTATTTCTTTCCTCTACAACATGTCTATGATATAATAATATTTTATATCAATGTGTTTCGATCTATCATGAAACACAGGGTTCTTAGAGAGCTTCACATGGCTCTGGTTGTCACAAGTAATAATAGGATCCATCTCATGATTAAATAAATCTGTCAGAAGCCACACTGCTTCGCGGACTGCCACACTCAATGCTATATGCTCTGCTTCTGTGGTACTCAAGGCCACATAGATTTGTTTCCTGTTGCACCAGGAAACCATGGCCAACACCAAGGTAAAACAACAACCAGATGTGCTCTCATGGTCCACTGTACTCTTTGCTCAATCTGTATCGACATATCCCTGCAAACTCAAGTTCACACTTGTTATAACCCTAAATTGCACCACACATGCTTACTTGGCATCAGGCCAACTCATTTCCCTTCATTGCCAAAACATCTGATGAGAAACCTCTTGAAAAATCCTCTTGGGTGAAGGTACATGCGCCCTAACCCACTACTGCATGCGGGTGAACGCTGGCAAGCCTTCTACAGCCCGCGTTTACCTAACAAAACTCAAAAATAGGAAAGTTGCCGACGGGACAAAAAGCTATGGGTCAGTTAACTGAAACTCCCAGCCATGCATGGCCGAGAGTTCGTCCAAAACCCTAGCTCCTTCTAGCCTATAAAAGAAGGGGTAGGGGTACCATTTGGAGGAGGAAAAAATATAGCGAAGAAACTCTACCCATTTGCCAAATCAATTTGTCCCAACCCTTTAGCCTTTCCTCAAGCCTAAGGAGAATTAACGCAAAGCAGTTGGAGGACAAAAGAAGAGGAGGAGCCCAGGATCAGGATCAAGGAACGGTGGCCAGTCTCTATCATTATTGTAAGTTGATTCATCTTGAGATTAATAAAAGAATACTTTTCCCATCCCAATGCATGAGTTATATGTGATTTGTGTAATTTATGCTTAATTTCTAACCCTCAAGTAGAAAAATAGCATGCATGTGTAGTGTTTTGTCTTGATTGCAGGATAACTTTGGAAGGAGCAGCACAAGTAAGCGGGCAAAGTGCAACGGAGGATCTACACCAAACATCAGTAAAAAGGTTAGTAGTTCCTTTCCATGTATGTGTCTTGAAAGAGGGGTTTAAATTTTGGGTGGTAGGTTAAAAGGTCATTTCTTTAAGGTCAAAATCTGCATGCAAGCCTAGCCCTAGCTTGTTAGTCCGTAGGGTATTATTTCCCAACAACAGAATTGGCGACTCCACTGGGGATGATACTCTTTAGGGTCTCCGGCTTTAGCTTTTGGGTAGTTTAAGAGATTACATTTTTTGTTTCTTAGCCTGTCTTTTTCAGTAAGGCCTGAGCTAGCAAGGAGCCTGGTTCTTTATACCAGTATTCCTTGACTGTTGTTTGACGGAAATTTTTGACACACAGAGGTACACGTGGCCTGCAGAAGGCCTGCACGCGTGTGCCCGCGCCCTAACCTTCTATAGCCCGCGTTTGAACGATTGCTGCAGTGGTTTCAGTAGCGTGTAGGAGTCAGAGAGCTTGAGAGGCAGTCCTCCTCTTCCCTATCAGAATTTTTACATTCTCAGGGGGCTTTCTGGATCCTATCTGAGTCTTGTTGGTTCATAGTCTTGTCTCAGTTTGCTTTATTGCATTTTGTTATTCTTTGCAATTATTTTTCTTTTCTGTTAAGAAGAAGCATCCAAGCCTTCAGGAGACCCTGGTTGTCAATACCAGAGGCCTTTTCCAGGTCTGGGCTGCCTATGTTTAGTTTTGTCTTAGAGGTTATACATACACGCGACCTGTGCAAGTGCAGCCCGCGAGTACCCATGCGCAGTTGTGGGTCAGCGCGCGTTTGCACGCGTGCTGTTTCAGTGACAGACGCGGGCTTGATAGGTTGCTTTTCAATCAGGGTGAGGTAGTCATCCCCTCCTGTGGTGAGAAGTGTTCCTCTCAGGTGTTTGAGTCTAGGGTTGCATAGTCAGTAGGTTAGGGCCTCTTACCCTTAGCCTGTTTTTTTTCTTAGTTGATATTTGATAGAAAAGATAAAAAGAAAAAAAATTGTTTTATGGTTTTTAGACAAGCGGAAGAATTCGTGCTTTTTGATTACCATAGTGTGTCTTTTGCTTTGATTCTTTGCGATTTGCGCTTTAAGCCAGAATTTTGTTTTATTTTCTTGGTTTTGTGCTTGTCGGCATTTTCCCTTTGTTGCTTCATTTAGCACTTAAATAAAATATATATATATATATATATATTCCATTTTCATTTTCTTCTTTGTTTGAAGATTGTGTTTCTGCATCAATAGCTAGGAAGAAGTCTTTTGTTCATAAGTTTTTGCATTACATTTAGAGCATAAGTAGCTCGTAGTCGAGCAAAATTCCTTTATGTGTGCTGCATGAAATCTTAGACAAATTGAAAAGAAAAGAAGTCTTTCTTTGTGAAAAGTTGCGGATTTTTGCATTTTGTAAAAGCATTTTGTTTCCAGCATTTTTTCATTCGTTTTTGCTTTGAGTCTTTACACACCATTAGTCTCACATTCATATCTTGTGACGTAAAAAATCCAATAAAAGCAACGCTAATTAAAATCTATTAGACTTTTTGTTTGTAGGGTTCACATACTAGCTCAGGACTAGGGCCTTGGATTAGGTTGGAGAGTAAACTCTCCAAGGCCACTTCAACCAAACATTGGAGTCTATGATAGGGAGTGTAGAAGTCCAGTTACGTGGAAGTTATCCGGGACCCCCCTCTAACATAGGGGATAAACACGAGGTCGCGTGAAGAAAGGTAGCGGAGATAACCCCTCCAAAGCCGGACCAAGCGTAGCGGAGAACACATATCGAGGATTTGTTTTGGGATTCCATCATTTGCATTTGCCACGGAGCTTTGTGGATCTCGAATCCGTTCGAGGTCCTTAGTTGTCTTCCGGACCATTTGCTCTCGATACCCTTGACAGGTTTCGGGCTTGATACCCTGCTCATTGTGGTCTACCCGATTATCGATTGTACCCGCCTGGTGACTGTTCGCGTGCTGGCAAACTAGTTGCCAATCTTTCATAGGGACATACACGGGTGACTACGGGGGTATACCGCGGTACCTAGGACAGACATCGGGCCACGCTTTGCAAAGTATACCCGGAGGGTGCTTCCGTTTTCGAATTGCACTTGCACCGGTAAGTTGCTCTAGTGTTGGTTGTTGTAACTGTTCTTCAAATTAGTTAGTGATTGCTTGTCTTATCTTTTAGGGGCTTCTTTTTTAGTGTGTGTTACTGTTTGATCGTGTAGAATACCTTAGTGTGTCATGGATCTTCTCACACAATGGAGGATTCAGAGCTCCACCGGTCACGAAGGCTTCTGGGCCTGTCGCCGGTTATACTGGAGCCACCCCCGCCACCATTGAGGTGGAAGCTAGACCAACAAGGGTCTTTCGAAGCAACCGGGTTACAAACCATTGTGCCCGAACAACTCCTGGAGGAATCAACTGCCAATCTTGGTTCGGTTGAAACCCCAACCACTGATACTTGGCCGCAAGTGATTGTGCCAATTCAATTTTACGAACGCCTGTCAGTGCCTCACACAGTTATGGAACAAAACACTATTACTTCCTCTGAGAATTCTTCCATTCCCACCACCGTTGCTACCACAGGAGAAGCATCTCCTAATTTGTCATCGTCAGCCCGAACCACCATGGTCTCGGCCGCAACTACGTCGCACAGTGGACCAAACCCATCTATCGCGGCATCCACAAATCCCTTAACACCTAGTGCGACAGGCTCTCCGTTCTCATACGGTATGCCTAGTTCAGGTACAAGTCCTGCACTCACTCACTCCACTTTACAGACTTTGGGTCTGGGGGCAGGGAGCTCTAACGCTCCTCTGCAAGGTCAACTTGGGGGCATTCTTGTCCCTTTTAATGCTTTCCTTTATGCTGGAGGTCATATCTCTCCTTCGTCCCCTTCGCTTGGTGGTCTGCATAAGCAGTTCACCGGGCAGCCTGCACACACAAGTTCATTTGGAGCCGGGAGTCAAGGAACACCTGTGCAAACTCAGCTGGTAGGTTCGTCACTGTTTGTTTGGAACGAGACGTTTGGTAACAACACTTTCGCATCCACCGCTTTCCCGTCTGGGGGCATCCCCATTTTTGGACAGTCTACTCCAGCGCATGGTACTATTCCTGCGCCAGAGGCAAATATAGCAGGACTTTGGAACTCAGGTCAAGGATCTGTTCCCTCCTCTGGAATGTCGTTATGGGGTAATTCTTTCCACAGTCAATGGAACCCTGGACAGACTTCTATGCCTCTCCCATCAGGACCGGCATGGGGTAATCCTTCCCAAAGTCCGTCAAACACGATGAATGCCCAACATCCTATGTCCTTTATGGGGAATCAACCAATGATGTCTCCACAAATGCAAAATCCATACGCTGGTCAGGGCCTTGGTTTCTACCAGAATCCGGGCCAGCAGCCAAACTTTTCCTGGCAACCTGGTGCCAGTCAAACTCCAGGACCCTTTTTCCCAGGCTATCAGCAGCAACCCAAACTACCATTCCTGGCGACGTTACACTTGCCAGATTTGACACGGTTGTTAAATGATCCTATTTGTCACGATCCACGTTGGCCTCCTATGCCAACAAAGTTGCCTTCAGACATTCCAAAGTTCGAGGCCAAGCCTAACAAAGATCCAGGTGATCACGTGACTACTTTCCACCTTTGGTGTTCATCTAACTCACTGAAAGATGACTCCGTCCAGTTGCGATTGTTTCAACGCACTCTTATCGGGAGTGTCGCGAAATGGTACATCGAGCTTGATCACTCACGATATTCTTCTTTCGGTGAACTGGCTATGGCCTTCCTTAATCATTTCCAGTTACCTGTAAGGTACGACGCGGGCACAGAGCTACTTGCCAATTTCGAACATACGACAGCAGACCATATCTCTGATCATATCAGGGAGTGGAGACGTCGAAAGAGTCTAATCAAAGTACCAGTCCCACCAGCATTCCTGCTTGAGTGGTTCCTTAAGTCTTTAGTACCGCAATTATCCAAAGACGTCGCGACTTCAGAAGTGTTCTCCAAAGAAGATGCCATCATGAGGGCTCAACAGTTTGAGCTCATCTATTCTCAGTCTGGTTTATTATACAACATCCTGCCGGATGCACCACGATCGATACTGGATAAAACTAGACAGAGAGCCAGACCACATGCGGATGGTATTGTTGGTTCGGCACAAACCAAGCCCGCTGAGCAATTGACAAAACAATTGCAACAATTATCTATACAACACTCAGCGTCCAACCAGACTACTGCTTTGGCTGCTCCTCCTACCCAAACGTCGGAAGTACACTCCGTGCAGACGGCTAACCCAAAGGCCCCCCAACAGCCTGAAGGGAAGAAAAAACAACACAAGAAGGGTAAGGGGGATAAAAAACCCACTGATAATGCTGGCGAGGGCACGACCGAAAAATGGAAGGCGAGGTATCCATGCAACTTGTGTGCGGAAGACCACCTGACCCATCTATGCCCTTGACTTGCGGAGGCCCAAAAGTTTGTCACACAGCAACAACAAGCCGTGTTGACTAACCCCTTTCAGCATGGGTAAAATTTAACTCAATCCTCTACAAGTGCTGAAGGGGGTAGCCAAGAAACATGCCCTCCCCCAAACAATTCCTCATCCACGAACGTATATATGGTTAGGGGTGATGCTTTAATAACGACTAGAGTGCACGACTATAGTAAGCCAAACGCCTCTGAGAACGGAAAAGAAGCCGAACTCCCATCTCTTCCTCTATAGATTGAGAAGATATTGGGAGAAACGATGACACGCATTCCAAAAGGTTCATTTAAGAAAGCTTCTCACAATCCAAACGCAAGGGCCACCCAGAATTACTCTGTGGTGGAAGATTTATCCCAAACCCCTTGTGCTATGTCCGCTTTGGAGGTCCTCCAAAGTTGCCCTGCTCAGAGGAAAACCTTGTTGACTGCTTTAGGCTCTACTGAGACTTGTAACCCGGGTACCATCATGTTGGATACGACTGACTTGAAACCTCGTTTGCCTTACCACGTCACGTTTCAGATAGTAGTGGCTCATCCCATGAAAACTTTTACACGGAATATCTTCCGCACGGTGGTCAACGAGGGTGCTTCGACTTGCGTTATGTCGTTAGCATGCTGGAAAGCCATTGGTCAGCCCGAGTTGTCTCCATCACCTACTCTCCTCACTGCGTTCGACGGTCATTCTTTTCGACCACATGGAATCATTCCTTCTTTCCCTATGCAGTTAGGAGGGAAGACCGTGTGTGTCGAAGTAGAGGTAGTCGATGCCCCCCTCGACTACAATCTCTTGTTAGGTCGTAGTTGGACTTATGCTATGCAAGCTGTGGTCACTACAGTTTTCTGAGTCTTATTATTTCCACACGAAGGCCAGATAGTGACCATCGATCAATTGTCCTTCTCTAGACCTGACCTAGCTTTGGGGGCATCCACGGTTCCCATGATTGATAATCCTCAAGCCAGTGTCGTTAACATAGGAGTTGGTTTGTGCCCATCTTTGATGGGTACTTTCGATTACCCACCTCCTCATAACGATGTCAAGTTTATATCGAATCACCACAAGGCTGAGATTTTTCATGTTTCGTCGTTCTGCATGACTTACTTTGAGGATCTGTGGATTCTTCCTTCCCCATCAGCCATGATGGATGCGACAAGGCACTCCGGCATGTCCATGCCCTTGTCGACTGCTGAAGTAGCGTACTCTTTAGTCCAGCAAGCTTCAGCTAACCCCGATCTGACTCCCGCACAAGAGTTGGATCCACTTCCAGAGCCTATTTGGGCTCAGGATTCTCTTGCTACTACCAATTCGTTAGACTTAGTCTTGCCTTCTGACGAAGCAGTAATCGAAGCAATGACTAGTCTGGACAAACCTTGGGATGATCTTCATCATAGATCATATTTCCTCCCAGAGTTACGCCGAATTGAGGCAGGAGAATTCACCATCACCATGACGGGAGATCAGCCATGTCCTATTAACCTCTTAGCCACACAGAAAATTTATGCTGAGGGGAATATGGCGACTATCGCTGAAACTATACCTATCGATATCTCCCGAAACCCTAGCGTCATGGAGAATGTCTTCATTGGAGCAGATTGCTCCCCCAAAGAGATTCAGATTTACATGGATATTTTCAAAGAATTCCGCGACGTTTTTGCCTGGTCTTATGAGGAAATTCCAGGCATCGACCCGAAAATAGTTGAACATGAAATCACAACGTATCCTGATGCTAAGCCAGTTCGACAAAAACTTCGTCCAGTTAATCCTAGGAAAGCAGCAGCCATTAAGATAGAGGTTGAGAAATTGCTCAAGGCAGGGTTCATTTACCCTATCCATTTGACTCAATGGGTGTCAAACCCCGTGTCGGTCGATAAAAAACAAGGCACGATTCGCGTATGTACCAATTTCCGTGATTTGAACAAGGCCTGTCCTAAAGATAATTATCCAACCCCATTCATCGACTAGATCATTGATGAATGTGCTGGTTGTGAAGCTTTTTCATTCATGGATGGTTTTTTGGGCTATAATCAAATCCAAATCAAACCTCAGGACCAACACAAAACGACATTCATTTGTCCGTGGGGTACATTCGCCTATCGTAAGATGCCTTTTGGCCTCAAAAATGCCGGGGCCACTTTTCAGCGGGCCATGTCTTTTGCGTTTCATGACCTCAAACATATAGTCGAGGCCTATCTAGATGATTTAGCATCACGCTCTCGCAAGCGAAAGGATCATCCTATGCACCTCAGACTAATCTTCGAACGCTGTCGCTACTTTAAGATTCGCTTGAATCCCAACAAGTACAGCTTTTGAGTCACGTCAGGACGTTTGTTAGGTTTCATTGTATCAACAACAGGGATCATGGTGGATCCTCTTAAGGTGGAGGCAATAATCCAGTTGCCCCCCCCCATGCACAATCTTACAACTTCAAAGTCTTCAAGGCAAGGTGAACTTCTTACGACGCTTCATCGCCAACTATGCCGAAATCACCAAGGGCTTTATGCGTTTACTGAAGAAAGATGTTCCCTTTTTCTGGGACGAAGCCGCTCAATGCTCTTTCGATGCATTAAAACACGCCCTCACAACCGCACCTCTGCTACGGCCACCTAATTATAACAAGGATTTCCTATTATATCTGGCTGCCGCAAAGTCAACTATAGGCATGGTTTTAGTTTAGGAAGATGATTCATTTTTGGAATATGTAATATATTACCTGAGCCGAGGCCTCATAGGACCAGAACTTAATTATTCCCATCTCGAAAAACTTGCATTGGCAGCAGTTCATGCTGTTCAACGGTTCCGTCACTATGTTATGTTTCGCAAGACCACCGTCGTTGCTATCGTGAATCTGTTCCAGTACATGTTGACACGACGAGTTATCGGCGGAAAAATCAGTAGGTGGATGGTCATCCTCCAAGAATTCGACTTAGACTTCGTTTCAGCAAAGTCCAAGAAGTCACTGGTCTTCGCAGAACTTATTTCAGAACTTCCGGTAGAGTCAGGTGACGTTGTGCCTGAGGAATCGCCTATCCGGGGGGATATGTTTTTTATTGAATCTTCAAACCCCTGGTACGGAGATATACTGATCTATCTCCAGACTTTGAAGTGCCCCACCTCTGCCTCTCATGACGAGCGTCGGCGGATACGCCATCAGGCTAAGAACTATCTCATACTCGATGATACGTTGTATCGGAGAGGTGTAGACTGCATCTTGCGTCGATGTCTCACTCATGAGGAGGTCGTCATCGTGCTCAATGATTGTCATACTGGAGCTTGTGGCGGTCACTTATCTGGGTTGGAAACTGCCCAAAAGATTTTATGAGCAGGTTACTTCTGGCCCACACTTATCAAAGATTGTATTGAGTCGGTCAAGAAGTGCCATCCGTGCCAAATCTTCTCACGGAAGATGAGGGCACATCCAGCTCCTATGTTTCCTATCATCACAGTTGGTCCCTTCACCAAGTGGGGGATTGATTACACTACATGCAACCCCCCGTCTGCAAGGGGGCACCGCTATATCATCGTAGCTGTCGACTACTTCACTAAGTGGGTCGAAGCTATGCCAATGTTTAAAGATGACGGAGAGACTGCAACTCTCTTCTTATTCAATCAGATTATAGCTAGGTTCGGCGTCCCGAGAGAGATTGTCACTGACCATGGTAGTCACTTTCATAATCAAATGATGACCAAGTTAACGTCAAAGCTTGGGTTACGGCAGGAACATTCATCACCTTACTACCCTCAAGCCAATGGGTAGGTGGAAGCTGTGAACAAAACGCTTAAGACGATTCTACAACGAACTATCAACTCAGCCAAGTCAAACTGGAATTTGATGTTATACTCGGCATTATGGGCTTACCGAACATCAGTTAAGACTGCAACCGGTTTCTCACCTTTCCAACTCATTTACGGGCTGGAGGCAGTCTTGCCCATCGAATGTCAAATCCCATCTCTGAAATTGGCAGTACAGTTATTGCCAGACACTTCTCCGCTTGAAGAACGGTTAGTACACCTTGAGCAGCTTGATGAACATCGTCGTGATGCGGCCCTGGCCAATGAGGCTCATAAACATAAGGTCAAGTGTCAATATGATCGGTCCGTTCATCCTCGGATTTTTTCTGAGGGCGACCTTGTCCTGGTCTATGACCAAGATAAGGACCCCCTGGGGGCAGGAAAGTTTAAAACCATGTGGTTCAGACCCTTCATTATTAAAGAGGTGTTAAAGAAGGGCGCTTATCATTTGGTTGATTTTGAAGGGAATGCTTTGGCGGAGCCTAGAAATGGGCTCTACCTCAAGAAGTATTACTCATAGAACGGTCACTGTGAGTAACTTTTTGTAACATATGTATAGTCTTTGTACTATTACTTTTTACATTTCTTTTGAAAAAGGTGTTATGGACGTGTCATTGATGTTATCTTTCGTCAATATGGCAGATGTCAAGTGAGTCCGAGGTGTTCGTTGGGTATGCGGACGGCGCTAGTCGACACACGCGGAGGCTTGCCTCTGCAACTTGGGTGATCTTTACACCACAGGGTCAGTTGTTATCTTCCGGAGGAATATGCTTAGGTGACGACACGAATAATGTTGCTAAGTATAGTGCAGTTATTGAGTTGCTTCATGACGCTTTGTCATTGGGTATCTCTCGTCTCCGAGTCTATCTAGACGCTCAACTGGTTGTGTCGCAGCTAAACAGAATATACCGGGTGCATGATCCAACTTTACACCAATGATTCCTTAGGGTACGTCTCTTGGAACGCAACTTTGATTATATCACATATTTTCATGTTCCTAGGAGTCTAAATCAAATCACAGATACTCTAGCTAATCACATTTTAGATTGGCATCTTGCTCACATATAAAAAGATCATGAACATAAACATGTAAATACATTGTTGTACACATAATCCATAAGATACAAAAGAGATAAAAATCATATATAAACATCATAAAATCCCCAGAGTACATAGATGGGCGCAAACACCTCAAAAGTGGGAACAATAACGAGTCACCAGGCTTATGCCCTCAAAAATATATATACAATAAGGTGCTCGTGGCACATCAAAAGTCTAAAAGTCTACTCAGGGCCTATGGGCCCTATTATAATCATCTACAATGCGGGCTAAACGCCTAAACAATCGGACCCATGTCCGAGGTGCCCCCACAACATGAGTCTGCATGGACGGTGGCAGGTCCTCTATCTCTGCCATGGGAACTGTGCGAGTGAGCACAGTGGAGTTCCGCTCAATCCGCCTAAGAACCCTCTCGGCCTCTCCTGCTGGGAAGTTCCCTGCTACTGTTGCTCCTCCAGCGGCGGCAGCTGCGGCTTCTGGCCGTGGGCGACGCCTGTTCCGTGCATAGTCGGCAGGTCGCATGGGTCCCACATCTGCATGCAATAAACGATCACTCATCAAAACTCTGGTATACAAAAACATGATATATATATCAAAAAGACATAAAAATTACATATGCAAACAAAAAAAACTGTATAGGTGGAGACTTACCCATCTCCCCTCGCTCCTCACCAGGAGGCACTGGTATCGCTGGATCTCTGGAGAAGTCGATCCCCGCATATGGGTAGTCCTCTATAGCTGGGATCTGCCATGATAGCCAAGCAAAAAAGTCATCGTTGAAGGCCTCTATGGTCCTTCCACCACCCTGTCGCGGCAGTAACGCTGCCCATCTGCATACTGCAGGGAAAGTGGCCAGATGTCCTTGTACTGTCAGCCGAGGACTAAAACACGGAACTCTCTCGAACAAAAATGAACACAGGATGGTCCCAAACCCGAAGTTCTTGTGTGTCTGTTGTCTGCAAGCTGTCAACTGACTCTTCATGCTCTCTAGTAGTGTGGTACTCCAATCAAAAATTTGTGCATTCATGTACTGGATCGCACAGTTTGTCTATGCGCGCGAAGCCTGATGCACGGCTGCAGAGCCGGTAATCTGCCCAATGAGCGATAAAACAGTCTGAAGGGCGAGGCTGGTAATCCTACTAACGGGTACCGAGGAAGTCCTCTAATCGATCCCAGCCTCACAATACTCCTCTATCAGCTCCGAGACTTTGCTCGGCCCCGCAGGAAAAGTCTCAAAGTTGACTGGTTCCCCTCTCCTCGAGAGGCCAGTCAAAAAGTAAATGTCCTCAGTGGTGGGCACCAAGGATTGCCCCTCTAGCATGAATGCCTCTGCATCAGGGTGCCAGTAATCAACCAGGGCGTTCAGTAGCCTTGGTTGCGTGCGCATAAACGGACACAAAAAGAATTTCACCAAACCGCACTGCGTTTGCACAGCCATAATGTTCGGATCTGTGGCCACTAACTCATTGGCGGCCTCGTGCTCCCTTTCCCTCCACTGAACATACATCCTGCCAACATCACCAAGGAAAAGGAGGGTCAATACCTTTTTAAATTTATGGTTTTTCATCACGCGGGGGGTACCCGCGGCCTGTCGAGGCGACAGTCGCGGGTACCTGCGGGCAGGCTTGGCTCTACATGCGGGTACCCACGGGTTGTCCCTGGACAGGCCACGTTTGCCTAGGGCCGACCTTTTTAAGGTCGACGCCCACCCCCAAAACTCACCTAAATGATACAAATGAAGTATTAAATTGCAAGACAAGGGAGTTTGTACTTACTTGGTCCAAGCAGAAGTCCGTTTCGTCCACTGTAGCTCCCGGAATCACGATCTTTGGCAAAGGGAGTCTTTTGGCTCCAGAGTCAATTTCCAAATCAGCAATGGTGATAATGAGCTGCTAGCTTCTATTTATAGACTTTTTGGCCTCTTTTTGGCCTCTTTTTGTCACTTTTTTGGGCCCTTTTATCAGTTTCTTTATACCAAAAACCATTTTGAGTGATCCAGGAGTTATATGGGAGGGATTTGATCAAGTATTGGGACAATTTTTATTGAGTTTCAAAAAATAAAAAAAATATAGTGATGGTCCATAAATTTTTTTTTTCCAAAGAAATCAACTTGAGCATATAGGTTAGGATATTACCCCAACTTTTGAATCCCGTTGCTTTTTTTATGCTATAGGATCGATCCCATCCGGTTGTGACACATAACCGTCATATCTGCTCTAACAGTGTCGCAACTTGGTGGTAGAGCTTACCAAAACATGGATGCCCTAGGTAGGTCTTGGTTGCATTATGGTGTCCATGTCGTTTCTAACAACATTGTAGGCTCGGGAGTCCGTATAGTCTTTCCTGAATATGAGTTTGAGCCTCATTTGCATGGGTCTTTTTCACTCTTTGACTTACCCTCCGGACTCCCAAAACATAATGGGTCTCCTTTTAAGCCCTTTTCAGACCTTCTAAACATGAAAATATTGCCGAGCGATCTTGTGACCTTTCACGTAAACTGAAATTTGAACTCACGTCTGTCCGGCGGTAGTTTACCCCTTTTTCGGTCCGGATGGTCAACTGTACGAACTANCATTCTTTAGAAGAGTATCCTCAGGTATAATTTTATTCCTTTTTCGGGCCTGAGGGACTAAAATTACGAAAAAGAAACCCCTCAGAGTCCATAGTTAAGCTCTTTTCAGACTCCCTAAAATTGAAAAGATTGCCAAGTGAACTTGTTCTTTCACACTCGTTAAATTGGTCCAGAAGAACATTCCTGGCGGAGTTCATAGTTAAGCTTTTTTCAGACTCCTTAAAAGTGAAAAAATAGCCGAGTGATCTTGTCCTTTTCACACTCGTTAAAATGGTTTTGAATTGACGTCCGATCGGTGCTAGTTTATCCCTTTTTCGAACCGACTAGACTACTGTCGAAAAAGGTACCCCAATGGAGTTTCCTTTTATGCTTTTTCAGACTCTCTAAATATGAAAAACCACCGAACTTCCCTTCTCTGGGCTCGTTAAACTTACATCGAAGGACGTTACCATTGTGTGTTCTATCAACCGCATTTGCATACCTTACCCATCAACCTAGTAACCGTTTGCATCTGCGTCTTAACACCTTTGGCCACTGGAGGATTTTTCCTGAGTATCATTTCCAGAACATCAGTCTTGTCCTTGTGCCTCGAACTAGTATGTTTGCAGAACTCGTTCCTCCGTTGTAACGTAATATTCCTTTATTCTTTTTTCACAAATCATCAAAAAGAACAAAAAAAATCAAATATACCCCAAAAAGAGGACGGGAAAAGTATTTTCTTTATTGGTAGCATAATGAATCGCCCTTGGATAAAGCACATATGTCCGTTTGATTCATCAGACTATGGGATGTAGTACGACCTTAGGAAGCTTTGCTCGCTATACAGAGTTGTGTCCTCCACCGTTTGGTTACTCTTCCAAACATATGGAGAGTTTGCGTTGCCTCCTGCTTCGTAGACTTATGATTAACATATATGCTGCCTGAGTCTTATGATTTGTT
>JASDQU010438115.1:86891-97396 GCA_032191745.1 Picea mariana
CACCTTGTGCTCAGCCATAGGCACGTCCAACTCAACAAATCACCTTTCCCATAGGATAATCATCTGGAGTTCTTCTCAACTCTTTGAATGGAGGAGGTCATCTCTACGTTCCAGCTCTGTCTCAGATAGGAACCACATACCCTTCTTAGGGGTTTTCTCTCATGTTTGTAAGTTGGAGAAAGTCTCACATAACTGCAATGATCCACATCTCACATGTTTGTAAGCTGGAGAATATCTCACATAGTTGCAATCATCAACAACCATCACCAAATCTAGCACACAAGAGGGTGCTGTAATTCTCATAATTTCATACCACAACTTCTGAAATCATGAGATGACACAATGATAAGTGTGTTTCCTCAATGGGGATTAACCTTAATTTATATAAGACTTGTCACATCAAACGATGTGTCTATTGGCACAATAGGGCCAACCTCAATAACTCAAAATATAATTAATAATTACCATATTAATTATCTTTTATATTAATTATATTTTACATTAATTATCTTTTACATTAAGGTGGGGCCGACCTGTACCCTTTACATAACAAATAGGGTTACATGTAAGTCCGATTCTTGAACAATATAGCAAGGGATATCATATTCCCACTAGTGCTCAACCACTAGGGGCACATCCATATGTGCTCAGCCACATGGATGTCTCTCTATCTCTCTGCGTCTCACAGGAGAACCACACTCACTATTGCTTAACCACTAGGATCACGTTCACCTGTGCTCATCCACAGGCACGTCCAACTCAACAGATCTTCTTTCTTATTGCGTTACATAGGAGGGTCATTTGGAGTTTATCATCTCAACTCTCTGCTCAGAGGAGGCTAATACATTATTTCATCTCAGTCTCATAACGATGCACCCAACTCATGGGATATCACACGTTCACCTGTGCTCAACCACATGCACGTCCAACTCAACATATCTTCTTTCCCACTGCGTTACACATGAGAATCATCTGGAGTTCTTCTCAACTCTCTATAAGGAGGAGGCCATCACAATGTTCCAGTTCTGTCTCAGATAGGAACCACACACCCAACTCATGGGCTCACTCTTAGGTCTGTGTCCTGGAGGATGTCTCACGTAGGTGTAATCATCAACAGACTTTTCTAAGTAGTAATTGTCAACAATAAGTCATTTTGTAAGATTCATGTCAGATAGCACAAACCCTGGGGGAAAATGTTAAAATCAATAAACCTAGACAACAACTATCATTGAAGGAGAAACTTGCAATGGTAGCTCCAACAAAGCATGTAAAGCAATTGATCCTTGCAACATCCGCTAAGGTGCCCAACCCTCCTTTTGAGGTTTATGATGTGGATATGGATTCAATGCTCCACCATTCTTTGCAAATAACTACACTATTGAAAGCCCCTTAGATGGGATGAAGAGAGCATCATGAATCAAACAATTCAAATCTGGAAAGGAAAATATCTCCATCCAATTCAAAGGAAGCAACGTGCTTAGATTCAACCACACTTCCATCAATTATAGATCCCTTGGTTGAATGATGAATATCAAAAAGAAAAAGAAAACAAAAATATTATCCTTTGTTCAAGTCTACAATCAATCACTTTAGAAGCACACTATATATCTTTAGAAGTTGTAAAGGTAGCTATGTCAACAACCTATCTTCGTTAAGTAAAGTTTGTATTTGTAATCTTTGACTCAACAAACGGGTTATGTAAAATGAATATCAAGTCCTCATTTTGAGTAGTAGTGTTTGAATGGTTCATGTATCTCCTATGGTAGCATATGCATCTCTCATCTTTGTACAATTTATTTATTTTGGATTATGAATTTTGATAGTTTTATTTATCAAAAAAAGATGTTATAAACTTTAGAAGGAGCATTGGTAGTATCTACATCTAAGGAAAATGTACAAATCAAATTATTGTTGAAATAAGTTTTTAATATTAATTACCCACTTTATTTGACTTGAGAGTTTCAGAGGTCGAATTCACCAAACTCTAATTTGTAATTGTTTGTTGAATCTCACTTATCAACTAGCATAATCATTCCACATAGCAATGAAACTCCATAGGTTTGGAGTCCCTGTGTTTCACCTTGGGCAAAGTTGAATTATTGGAAGGAAATGGTCATCTAAGTGTATCGATATTGAATCTATTAACGTGGTCTCGACTTTCACTTCTATTAAAACCAAGTAAATCCCTATTGACTACAACTTAGCCCCCTCAAATTCTGCTACTTGGATTGGTAAGAATGCTCGAAGCTTGCTAAAGATCCATGACATTTAACATGCATTCCTTCATTGCATGTCACCTTTCCCATCATATAATCTTATCAACTCATAGTCACTCAAGAATTTAAGATGATATGTGATTAGACCATCTAAGCATGTTATTTGAGGTGTGATTAACACATTTAACATCATCTTAGTTATTGTATTAGTGCAACATACTTGTGACTATTATTTGTAATGTGAATTGATTACCCAAATATAACTTATATTCTTATGACCTAATTAAATATATTTCCTTCGCCTCATATGAATAAACACCTAACTAGGAGGTGTGGAAATCTAAGTTAAACAAAGATCCATTAGGATCTCCTCATGGATTTTTGGTAAAAGTACTCATTTTTGAAAGTAGTGTTTTAAAGATCAAATCTCATGGAGCCCCCCCATCAAGCATGTTCATGTAAATGCTAGGGATGCAAAGGTCCTTGCAAATCAAACAAAAGCAATTCCCTGTAAAAAAATGTAGATAGACTATTTTTTTGGGCAAAGCATAAATTTATATTATCTATAAGAAAATTCACAAATATTTGCTCCCTCTTCATTAAGTGATTCAAAGCAACGATTTACAAATCAATAAATTACAATCTCTATGATATCTCTATTTACATCTAAATGATTAGCTATCAAATTTTGTTAGAGGCCACATCTTGACTTGGCTGATTTATAAAACATAGTAAAAAAGACTACTAAATCAACAACTAATGGTTGAAGATTACAGTCTCCCATTTCCGCCCCTTTTCACATTCTTTTCCTTGATTTTAGTGAAGCAAAGCTCTGAATGGTGATTGTTGACGTCTCTATCCCCATGATTTATTTTACCTTATTCAATGGAGCCATTGGAACTTGATCCCTTTCTTGGCTTGAATAATCTAATTCATGTCTCGTCTTTCTCCTCCCAAAATAATCATCATGCAATGAGAGAAGAGTCACCTTTTAAGTCATGACCATATCAATGTTTTTGTTGCACCCCTAAGGATGGGATATAAACATTTTTCTAGCAACAAGAGTAGGATTCTACAAAATCTTATTTGACTCCACCTTCAAATCTTTCCACTAAAAAAGCTTCTAATTTCCCCCTTAGAATTCTGGAATTTTTTTACTTTCAAACACGACCTTACCACACGTCCATAACCAACACATAGTTTACATAACAATACAAATATCTTTATAACTTACAAGTTATACCCAACTTCATTTTTAAAAAAACATTTACTTAACATAAATACATAAATACAAATTAAAAGATAAATATCAAATATCTACTTACTCAAAATATTATCAATGAATGGTCTAAAACTCCCTTTATTCCCAAAAATAAAATAATATAACCCTTATCAAAACCTCCAATAAAAATCAAACAATTAGTACTTTTATCTTAATAAAAAAATATTAAAACAGTGCCAAAAATAAGACAATTATAACCTAATGTATGTCTTTATTCTTTACATGCACATTATGTTATAATCATGAAGAATTTGTAAATAATTTTGATGAGGGAGCAGGTAACAACAATCTACACAGAATTTTCATACATTCTTCTTGTCTTCCACCTTTTACAAGCCCCATATCCAACCCCACTTAATAGAATTATTAAATTAAAGTTTTAGTACCCGTGACCCCTATAGTCCTTGTTTAACATAATTTCTCCATGTTGGCATTGAACCTTGCCCCTCGCCCTTCCCTTTTCTCTCTCGAATTAAGTGATAACAATAATGATCTCTTATGTGGTTGTCCATTCAATTCCTCTTCTCACCCGCTCTTATGCAGTGGTCCATTAATCTCTCTCTAACTCGCCAATCCCCATTGCAGTTCAAAATTCCATACTTGAATCTATCAACCTCTTGAATATGACTTCTTATGATTTTCCTTTGTTTGAAAATTTGTAAGCTTTAATTTTGCGTCCAAGTTTGTGTGATAACATTCTCTTTTATTTTGAAACGCATATTATTGACAATAATTTATAATCATTATTATAATGATGATAATTTATTAAAATTTTAAATGTGTTTGGTCATACATATTAATCTTTGTTGATGAAAATTATGTATTTAATTGTACACATGAATGAATGTATTCATGAAAACTTATCACAATTTGAAATTTTACTATCATGTTAACATTGTCTTTATCTGTTCTTAAAGTTTGAGGTTTTCGAGAATAAGTATATATAAAACACTTATCATTAATTTAAATTGCAAAAAGTTTGTTATTTTTTCCATTTAATTTTTGTTGATGAAAATTATGTATTTAGTCGTACACATGAATGGATGTATTCATGAAAACTTATCACAATTTGAAATTTTACAATCATGTTAACATTGTCTTTATCTGTGCTTAAAGTTTGAGGTTTTCCAGAATAAATATATATAAAACACTTATCATTAATTTAAATCGCAACAAGTTTGCTATTAATTCCATTTATTACTAAAACTTAACATTTTCTAAAGCAAACACAAATGAAACATGTTCAATTGCACAACACTGAAGTTTTGTTCATTGAATTATTGCACTATTTTAAACTATTAACATGTATAACATGTATCTGTGAGAGGTTATCACAATGAGCTAATCTTGTAACGTCATGACCCTCTTTCCAACGATAAATTTAACATGAGTGCGACATAAATTTTAAATATGATTAGAATTCTACCATAATCTAAGTTCTATTTATGGTTGGATGATAACCTCATGATTTTTCTCAAATATGAATTAAGAAGATCCTTGAAAAATGGATAAAACTCACTTCTTATGTTTGGAGAGTCTCTCAAATGAGAAAAATTTGCTAAATGATTTTCATTAATACAATTTAACATTAACCTCATTTATATTGAAGTATCAAGTTTTTTTTACAAATAAGACACACTCAATTAACCAAAATATTAAAAAGAATCATCAAAACCATTTTCCACTAAAAATTGAAATTTTTCAAAGCAAAATAACAAAATGTATAATTACACATTTTAAACTTTCAATTTTTCAAAGTAAAATGAACTCAATGTATAATTACACATTTTAAATTTTTATAAAAATAATGTATAATTTAAAAGCCAAGATTACCACAACTCAATATTGAATGCCTCCAAAATTACCACAACTCAATAAATAGTTGTTAAAATGTAGCCTTTCACAATTTGACATATTGTCTATGGTTGGCTTATCATTTAATAATTCTTATACCAACTCACTCATTAATATTATTGAGTTAGAATAAAAAAGATAAAAGTGTAGTTGAAGAAGAGAAAACATATATATAATTAATATAAAAATTGATTTAAAAATTATTAACATAAAATTGATTAAATATTAAGATAATAATGGATTTAAAAAGAAAAATTATAGATATCACATATTATTAACATTTATATAGAAGTAGAGGAAACATTCTAATTATTAATTTATAAATTTGTATGTTATTAATTAAAATTGAGATTTCCCAAAATAAAAATGTATGAGATATGCACAGGCTGTCATTTGACATTGGATTCTGAAATTCTAAAATGTAATTTGTTAAATTAGTAATAAACTTATAAGGTATTTATGCTGTATGTATGCGTATATGTCATCAATCTCATTCTCATCATCCAAAAGTCCAACTGGATGCCATTTGTCATGTCATTGGGTCTCCTTCATCCACGTTGGATTTGAGTTGATTCTCTTAGGACAACGATTTTGTTTGCCTGGGCCATATTGAAGGACAATGATTTTGTCTACCGTTGCCCAGCATCTAGGCCTCCTGGTCATAATGAAGGACAACGATTTGTCTACCGTTGCTCAGTGTTTAGAGCTCCTGGTCATATTGAGGACCTTTGGAACCTAAAACTTTAAGCACCCAGTCAACGATCAATACGACTGGGAAACAGATAGCAAGTGTTGTGCTGGTGGGTCACGAGGCATGTTATTGGGCGCTGGGATTAATATGACCAAAGGTCAAGAAGGGCCGCCATCTGTAGAGGTTTATGTGTGGTTCTTTAGCTGCCTGCTAATTTAGGGCAGGGGTGAGGGGGATGCACGATATTTTGCAGGAGCCCACAAGCACAGACATGCTATTTGAGCCGGCAGTGGGTTTTCTGTTAATGTTAAGCAGCGAGAGAGCGAGGCGACAGTCACATGAAACGAAATTACGAAGCATGGGATCGACCGATCATGGCATCGTCCTGATGAAGGCTTCTTCTGTAAGGTGCGGGGCGCATGGAATTTAGCTGCGACTGCATGCGATACGGCCCTGTTTCTGTTGTTAGGCATTGTCCACATGAAATTTGAGACTGCCCACATGCTAAATTGGCCTTGAAATAGGTAGTTTGGTGGGGCGCGGGGATGTAATAATACACACACATCTGCCATTGATTCCACTTATATATATTATTTATATTATTTATATTTATGTATATGGGGTTTGACTAATGCGAGTCCTGGTGAGATGGGTTGGTCGGTTTGAGCAGTTCCTAATCAGGTATATGGTGTGATTGAAGGAAGAATCACCCATTCCATTCATCCATTGCTATTGCTATTGTTGTACATACATACAGAGTCCAGAACTATTTATATAGCAGGAGAACTGGTCCTTATATTTGTTTTTGTCTGCATCTCATCTGTATAAAGAAAGTGAAACCCCTTCCTTTCTTACTTCCTTCCTTGTGGAATCAAATACAATGAAATGAAGTTTGGAAGATGAGGAGGAGGAGGTGAGGTGAGGTAGGGAGGGGAGGGGAATTTCAATGGCAGCACCGCCGGGACTTAATAATGAAGAGGACTTATCATCGGCAAAGGCTGTGCAGAAGAGATACGAAGGACTGGCGACAGTTCGTAGTAAGGCAATCAAAGGAAAGGGGGCTTGGTATTGGGTACACCTGGAACCCATCCTAGTGCAAAACCAGGACACTGGTGCTGCCAAGGCAGTGAAGTTAAGATGTGGACTCTGTAGCGCACTGTTCTCTGCATCCAATCCATCAAGAACAGCATCTGAGCATCTCAAACGCGGGACCTGCCCCAATTTTAACGGAGCAATACCCAGGCCCATATCGTCGATTCCCTCATCGAAACCCGCCAGCACCAGTTCTTCATCCCAGCAGCACCAGCACCAGCAGCAGAGGAAGAGAAGCCTTGCACAGACAGCATTGACTCCTCCCCCTCCCCTGCCCTTAACGATGGTGGACTCCTCCGCCCTCAGTGGCGCTCAGGTTGGTTCTGCTCCCCTGATGCTCTCCGGTGGCAAAGAGGATTTGGGTGCCCTGGCGATGCTGGAAGACAGCGTGAAGAAGCTCAAGTCGCCAGGAGGGAAGGGGTCATCACCAGGCCAGGCGCTCAGCAAGGGTCAGATGGAGAGCGCGCTGAATTTGCTGGCAGAGTGGCTGTACGAGTCGTGTGGCACAGTCTCATTCTCGTGCGTGGAACATCCCAAGTTCAAGTCTTTTCTAACCCAGGTAGGTCTCCCTCCCATAAGTAGAAAGTATATTGCTGGAGCAAAGTTGGATGCAAAATATGAAGAAGTGAGGAACGAGTCTGATGCAAAGCTCAGAGATGCAATGTTCTTCCAGCTGGCATCCGATGGGTGGAAGAAGAAGGGTGCTAGCTGTTCACCCTGTGGTGAAAATCTGGTGAACTTGACTCTCAATCTGCCCAATGGAACAAGCCTGTTCAGAAAGGCTGTTTTTACAAACGGAGCAGTGAATGCAAAGTATGTGGAAGACACATTATGGGAGACCATAACAGGAATCTGTGGTACCATAGTGGATCGTTGCGTAGGTATAGTTGCAGATACAGACAAGTTCAAGTCAAAGGCACTTACTGATTTGGAAGACAGGAATAGGTGGATGGTGAACCTAACCTGCCAGTTTCAAGGTTTCAGTAGCTTGCTCAAGGACTTTCATAAACATCTATCCTTGTTTCGGTCGGTTGCAGCGGATTGCCTGAAGTTGGCCACTTATTTCAACAGCAAGAATTCTGCCAGGACATATTTTCAGAAGTACCAGATGCAAGAGATGGACCATGTGAATCTCATTAGAGTGCCCCCCGATCCACCTTTTGCTGGTAACAATTGCATGTATGTTTATGCGATGATGGAGGATGTTGCTAATTCGGTGCGGGCATTGCAGCTGACGGTGTTGGACGATGCTTATAAGGTTATCTATGCTGAGGATCCACATGGCAGAGAGGCTGCAGACATGATCAGGGATATGAGGTTTTGGAATGAATTGGATGCGGTGTTGTCATTGGTGAAGCTGGTGAAGATGATGATCCAGGAGATTGAGGTTGAGAGGCCTTTGGTGGGGCAATGCCTCCCGCTTTGGGATGATCTGAGGACGAAAGTTAAGGATTGGTGTGCCAAATACAACGTAGATGAAGGGCCCGTCGAAGAGATCATTGAGAAGAGGTTTGCAAAGAATTATCATCCGGCGTGGTCGGCTGCTTTTATTCTAGATCCTCTGTATCTCCTCAGGGACAACAGTGGGAAATACTTGCCCCCATTTAAATGCCTGACGACAGAACAGGAAAAGGATGTGGATAGGCTGATTACGCGGTTGGTATCCAGAGAGGAAGCACATATTGCACTCATGGAACTCATGAAATGGCGCGCTGAGGGCCTGGACCCGTTGTACGCTCAGGCAGTTCAGGTAAAGCAACGAGACCCTGTAACAGGTAAAATGAAAGTTGCCAATCCTCAAAGCAGTAGGCTTGTGTGGGAGACATGCTTGAGCGAGTTTAAAGCCCTTGGGAAAGTTGCTGTTCGTTTGATATTCCTTCATGCAACTTCCTGCGGTCTAAAGTGTAATTGGTCATTCATGAGGTGGGTGTATGCTCATGGGCATTCACGGACAGCAATGGATAAAGCTCAAAAGATGATTTTTATTGCCTCGCATGCAAGGCTTGAGCGCAGAGACTTTGTTAATGAAGAAGAGAAGGATGCGGAGCTTTTTGCCAATGGTGAGGATGATGTCCTTAACGAGGTTTTCTCAGAACCGGCAATGTAACATTTTAAATGTAGGAGTTTAGGATTGGATTCTTTGTACTGTTCTCTTTGCCTCTGTTACCCTTTCTAGGGTTTTGGTTTAAGGGGGAGGAAGAAAAGAGCAAGGAGGAGCAACCCTATTAGTTTCTCAAGCTCTACTATTGATCTTGTACATGAGTTCTGTTGTTAATACTCACACAGCCTTTCCATAACTGATTTTGTTCGTTGAGGCAGTGCAGCTGCAGATCCTGGTCTTATAGATTTAGGGTTGTTATATAACTTCTACCTTTTCTGTTGGATCAGCACACTCATTACTTTCTCTCTTGTAAGGGAATTTAACAATACAGTAGAGCTATTCTTGCGATCTGAACATTTTTTGTATATCTGCAATTTGCCAATGCATGGGATTGTCTAAGCAACCATAACATTCTCTTCATAAATAGAATAAATTGAAGCACCACAAAGTTTATGGTTGCTTAGCATCCCTTTGACACCAGACACGAGGTAAGGCTTTCTTTTTCCAATGCAGAGGAGTGGAATAATATAAAGAGTTCTCCAGGGTTTAAATTCTAGTAACATTGAAGTCGTTGATTTTGGGTTCAAGTTTTGCAGTAACTTTTTGCAAAATTGTGATCTGCCCGATCATTTGATATGCATTTAGACATTTATAAGGTTTTTTCTAATCCTCTGTATTGCCCATTGATCTGTTTCCTGGATTGAGATATATATAAGCTTCTTCTATGTTCTATTTAGTCATTGTATTATGCACGTTTCTCTGAAATTCAAATTTCAAACAGATCCACTCCAAACCAGGGAGGCTTCAATTTGTTCTTTTAGTAGCTATGTTTGGTTGTTGTTTAAGCCTAATTACTGTGCAATGTTTGTGGAAATCTGCATAACTGAATTCTTGTAGGCAGCAAGTTTTGCAGGTTTTTGGCCTCCAACAGTAGCTGAAAATATGTTGCACCAAGATATGCATACCACCTCACATCAAAATTCAGACTAGTCATCATGAACACCAGTGACATGGTAACTCTTTCTCAAGGTAACTGAATTTCTTATGCATAATAGTTCAATCGCGATCTTTGTAGAGTACTTGTGTAATTGTCAGAGTCTGTTTTGTAATGCACGTGTCTTACATTACCTGTTACATAGTTTTCTTTGGCTCTTTGGCAACACAGGGTTATAAGTTATAACTTATCTGGTGAAATGATTTGAGGGAACCGACGGTTATAAACATATACCTCTAGCATATTATTTGTGGTTTATCAAGGGACAAGTCTTC
>JASDQU010438116.1:10690-55730 GCA_032191745.1 Picea mariana
ACTCACCCTTTGACTTGTATTTTGAGAAGTCATTTATTTTGTAAAACAATTTTCATTATCAATTACTAATCTTTATTGAAATATATCTTTGTAAATTTTGATATACAAGTATATTTTCTCCACAAGTGCATGATGGAAACACAAATATGTGGAGATCAATCATGATATTAAAGGACTTAAAGTATACAAATTAAACATTTCCTAGGAATCAAAAGGAATCGTGTAAGAAGTCAAATAGTCAATTGGGTCAGAGTGCGACTAAGTATGAAATTTTGTTGGGAAGTTCCACTAGGAGAGAACCAACCTAATATGGAAGAAATAGATTTACTGAACTATGCATAATTGACTTGAAGATCACATTTATGGACAAATAATGGAAATAATGGATGCATTCTTCTAGAACATGTCAACAAAAAACTAAAAGGTTCTAAGAATGTTTGTTGGTCAATTCTTCGTGTAGTATGGTCTATGAGTAGTTGAATGATTGAGAACTAAGTTGATTGGGATTCTTGGTAGAATAGCACTCAACATTACCATGGAATAGATCGATCGTAATGGTTTCTTCGAGGGTGCATATATTAACCTCAATGAATTGACAAAATGTACAAGGGATTACAAGATCAAAAGCAACATGTGTATGGTGTATCTACAATAACTATTGAACCAATTTATTGTCATTAGGAGGTGGGCATCAAATGACATGTAGAAGTTGAATTGATTATTCAAGTGGCATGTAAAGAAGAGGAACAATTGTAACTATCTCTTAGATATTGAGAGAGGGAGGTAGAAGTTTGAAGATTACAATTGAGAAAGGATGCAATTATAGGTGATTTTTGTGTTGAGATGGTATGTGACATGGGACATTTAAAAATTTAAATGTGTGCTCTATATGATCTTATGTTTTGTTAAATGACAACTTGAAAGTTTGAAAAGAGAAGTTATGTCAGTGTAAGATTGAAATATCACTCAAGGGGATGTTTTGGCCTTCTGCTTTCTTGGCTTATTAGTAAATGAACATTCCATAAATGTAGCAAGCAATCAAATATGAAAAGGAATCCCAAGTCATGACATTGAATTCATTTCTGTGCTTAGCTAGATGATTCATTTAGTAGTTGGAGCAAGATCAATTATTGAATGATGCTTGATTCCTATTTGCATAATAGAAATATTATTCTTTTTTTGTTTGGGTGATGCGGATTTCTCGGGCCCAAGGATGCATCGAAACCATCATTCAAGAAAATATTTTAGGGTCATTTTAGGCTAGAGATCATTGGATTATATTGAGTTTCCATTTTTTCTTCTCCAAAATGACCTCTATCCTAAGCCTTATAGCTACATGATATTTTCAAGGTTCTTGGGTGTCAACGCACCATTGAACTTTATGTAATACAGGTAGGAACTACACCCATAGTTGTATTATATGATGTTCACACTAGTTAAACTAAGAATCCATAGATGAGAATGTAAAGATAAAGATTTTGGATTTCAATTTATGTTGTCAACCTATAGGTCCTTATCCAAGGGGCGTGCATTCCCCAGAACCAAATGGGGGGAATGGATGAATATATATAGGGGATTCCCCCCATTATATCAGTGTTAACTATTACTCATGCTAGTTAATGGACTAAAAAGCTATTATTGAACTTAAGCTCTAGTTCCGGTTGAGGTTGTTTTTCTCTCCAAGGTCTAAAGGCCTTGGGTTATGGTTGGGATAAATAGTGGAAAATAAATCATTGTCACATTGGTAATCAAACTGTCATTGCTCACAAATCCCACCACTATGATAACCCACACCCTCAAGAGTAGAGCTAGATCAGGTAAATAAAATTGAGGGGAAGAAATCAAGGGCCTATGTGACCTTGGATTCATGTAAGGTGCTCTCCTTTAGAACCATTTGATGACTAATTTTATGTAATTCCATCCCAAGGTCACTTCATCTAAGGATTCCCTTAGCGATGACTCATATGAAGTATCTGGGATGTATACTAGTTGGAAACATTCCTAGCCAAGAAAATCTTGGTATAGTAAGGAAGAAGGAAATTTACTACTTTTGGGGGAAATCAATGTCTTTGTCTAACATAAGAGCATATTTGTAAATAAAAAGCTATACTTATCATGAACTATACTAAAATCACTACTAGGAGAAGCTTATGCTTGAGAAGCATCCACAACTCATGCTAACTACTACAGTTAATGAAGTAGTCCAAATTGCTGGTGAAAGTTGAAACTTCAAATGCTCCATCCATGGAGAGATATAACTTCAGATAATCACCAACATATAGCTACCAATGCATGAGATCCTAATGCTCCATATAAAAAACCTCTTTCCCAACAAATCCATCTCCAGATCCCAATGCTATAGTAGTTGTTGTTAAAGTGGTGAAATATACATCTCTCACTTAAAATGATCCTGAATATATATTGGCTTGAAATATTTAGTCTTGTGTTACTGTTCACTTTACTGGTTCCATACTTCGTTGGATTCATTTATATGAGAAATTGGTCATGCTATTGGAAACAAATACTATGAGGAAGTTATGGCACTTAGAGGAGGAAGTTACAGGTTATAACATGTTTCAGGATCTAGGGATAGTGGCGAGAGGTAGCGATGAAATGCAGAAATAGAAGGTCATGACAAGTGTGATCTGACTTTTAGGTCAAACCAATTAATAAGCATTTAATATGGGACATCGGACCCATTAATAAGTGGAAGCATTGTAATGATAGTTATTTAAATTTATTTAGAGAGTTCTTTCGGATCCATCGCATAGGTTTTATGTTTTTCGACGTTTCGGACCAAGAACCCTGTTCAACACTCCAAATCAAAACACATTCCCATAAAATACCAGTATCTAAGAGATCATGATGGAAATAAGAACATTAAATTAGAATATGTTCCAACACAAGAACATGTGGCATATATTTTCAAAAAATCCTTAAGCACAGATGTATTTGAATATCTCAGGAAAAAGTTGGGACTAATCCTTCTTCCAACCTAAATCTCTCTTAAAAAAAAAAAAAAATCAGGGGGAGACAACAATCAAAGTTAGAAGGAGTCATTCAGTATGACAAGAAAAGTATGATTGCAGGAGGAGTTATCCATTTTTAAATTCTAGTCAGAAGTATACAGACAAACAAAGCTTTACCATAAGGAAAGCAATCATTTTCCATTGATGTCAAAGGGGGAGAATAACTTCAGAGGAGAGATGCAACATCTCAGGGGGAGATTCAATATGAAGTTTGAATGTTTCCATCAATGACAAAGTGGGAGATTGTTGGAAATAATGTCATTAATATATTGTCATTGATGTTAACAGTCGATATCATTGATGTGATGATAAGTTGGTATGACAAAATTGTCATTGATATCAACAATATTTTTTTACATTTAATGGTTGATGTCAAAAAATTGGATGATATGAAAAGATTAAAGCTCAGGAGAGTTAGAAAATGAAAATCAAAGTTACAGTATGAATATATGCAGAGATAAAAACCGAGGAGGGTGAGAGAATGAAATCAAATCTCAGAAGAGATGGCACGATGAATCTCAGAAGACTAGTCAACAATCAGATCAGATCAAGACTGTTGATACACATGCAAAGCTTGGATCGACAAGGAATATCACAATCCACATCGACCGTCGATGGTCACTCGTCAAATAGATCTATGTTTGGTGAAAAAATGAAGAAAAGGTGCGGTAACAGGACAATTTTGGCGCTTTATGTTAAAAGGCGCGCTAATCTCAGCAGTTGATAATCAGGCGCTCAGATCTATGGTTGACAGGGCATATCAGACCCCCCAAAATTTCTTCCTTTAACGGTGGGGAGGGTCCGAGTTGGTGGTATTTCTCATGCAGGGCCCTCATAATGTGTTGCATTCTTGTTAACTCAGACCCCCCTCGCTCATTACCACTTACCGCCAACCCCCCCTCCGAGTAGACTGCCAAACCACTATTCCATACCACCTCTACGGTCTGACGTCACACTCCACTACCCTGCCTCTGACGTCACACTTCAATGATCTGCCTATGCGTCACACTCCACTACTGTGACTACATGTCACAATCACATGAAGCAAGATGTCGCTAAGTAAATGGTGGCTATTCATATCAATGCTTGATTAAGTCCTAGCCATCAGATTCAGAAGTGAAAGGATGGGTGCAAGAATCACATCTGACCATTGGTCTGGTTCCACAAAATAAATCGTTCGATCTGATGTCCAAACTTTCGTCCATCTCATCATGAGATTAAATTGTGACCATTGAATTGATAAGCTCTCGAGCACTCGTTTGACCTAGCGTCTGGTCACTGCCATTAGTCATATAGAATAAGATATTTAAAAGGAAGAATATAATATGTTGATAAAGTTGATAAATCTCGTGGTTTTGTATCACTCGGTCACATGTAATGATTTGAAGGTAGAGCCTCTGCAGAACTCGGTTTCTGTAAATAAATTCTAGAGATTCAGGATTGAGTTAAAAAGATGAAATTGATCCATAACTGTGATCAATTTATGAAAATATTTCATTGTAAAAATGATAAAACAATGATTATAATTAAGTTAAACAAAGAGGTGCGATGGTCCAAACAAAGGGACACAATGTATCACTTTCACACTGTTTTGGAGATTATATAAACGAGGAAGACTGTTGAGAATAAAGTGTCTCTGCAGTCCGAATTAGAATATATATTAATCAGATAAGAAAATAAAGATTCAGTAAATACTTTCTACAAAAGTTCCCCCATATTCAAAAAATAAGGGTGGTTGGGTGGTGCAAGGGCAGGTTGGTGCCTGTGGAGGGAGTTTGTGCTTCCTTGTCAGTTGTAGCTGACTAAACAAGGGGTCGTAGCATCCTACCAGTTGGTGCTGGTGAAAAAGGGTGTGGGTGCATCCTGATCAGTTGGTGCTGATTGAAAAGGAAGAATATCTTCCTTCTATGTAACATGTAAAATAAAATTTTGCAGTTAATAGAAAAGAGTTTGTGGTTTTCCCATTTGGTTTCCACGATAAAATATTGTGTTTAAATTATGTTTGCATTAATAAAAGAAAATTGATATAATAATTGTGTCACTAATTCCCCCCGGTCTCAGTGAAAATATCTGATCCTTCACGATATGCATAAAGAGAACTAATTTAGCATTCCGAAAACAGGCCCAGAAGGCACTGTCGAGATTGTTCCTGAAGCAGTTTTATTTTAAATTTATCAAAAATTAATAATGTTTGTTACATATTTCTGGAAATTTAAATGTGTTTGTCATATAGAATGGGATTGGGGCTCCCACAGACCATAAAATAAATAAGTACAAGAAATAGGAATATAGAAAGAAGAAGTGGGCGACGATAGAGAGGAAGACCTGAAAATAAGAAATTGGAAGTTATCATTCTTTGGTTAGAGAGTTCTATTTAAAGAGGTGGAATAACTGGATTGATAAAGAAAGAAATATGTGATCAATATTGGCTTACTATGATGGTATCTATTTCTCCCTTTGTTATTTTCTTTCTGACGCCTTTTTATTTCTCTCATCGACGACCACTGGAATCGTGCCAACCGGTTGTTTCCCTTCATCGGTGAGCTTGTTGATTCCCATTTGGAGCCATTCTTCAATGTAGCTTCTCATGGGGGCCACGTTGATTTCATCCTGGATTTTTATGTTGAAAATCTCATTTTCTAATTTCCTTAGATTGATAGAAATACTATGCAGATCATGTTCAATTTCTTCATTCTGTGCCGAATAGTCCACTAGCCAGTTGTCCATGCCATCTTGACCATATTCAAGGATGTCGTAAAACTTTTCTAAATACAACCCCTTTAAAATATCAACTTGTTCATCAAAGGCTTGCTTGGCTAAGGACAAGGAGTTGAGGATTAAGTTTGGGTCTTGAACCTTGTTGGTACTTCCAGCTAAGTCTATTTTGGTCAGGTTTCTGAATAATTCTTCTTTCTTTGATATGGCTTATTCACATGATTAGACTATGAGATGTAGGTTCTTAACTTTCTCTTTCCAACATGATTTTAATTGTTTGATCTGGTTTGGGGAGGGGATATATTCTTGTCTTCTTCTCAGATATGAGATGTTGATGACATGGTTTCCAAAAGGGATCACCGTCTCTAGATAGAAATGTTCTTCATTTTTTAAATTCACCTGCAAATGTTCGTGCAAAGCATGTGCCCTCATTCGAAAGGAAGCTATATTTTGTGATGTTTCCCAAGATTAAGTAATTAGCTCCATTATTTTCTTTATATTATTCTCCACATAGGCTCTACAGGATTTGAGGAGGCTGGAGGATCTTTTTAACTTGGCTGCAGGGGTGCCAGGAATGGTTTTTTCTAAAGGCCTGGAAAACAACGGGGTAGGAATCGAAGCTTCCTCCAATTCCTTGATTCATTTGTTCAGTCTGGAATTCTTGACTTCAATTCATCAAGAGCATCTGTAGTTTCTCAGTGAATTCAACAGATTTGGGAGGGTTGTATGTTCCTAAGTTTAACCTCTCAACACGATTTCCCTTTATTATTTGTTACATCTCTCTTTTAAATAATTAAATTTTAGGTTGGCTGTCAAAAACAACACTCTGGAATACAAAGGATTTATCTTCGTAAAAAATGTCAGTCTCAACTATTTCCATTGTGGAACTATGGTGCATTGCATCCACAGGCTGATCAACTCTATGGAACACGTCATCCACATAAGTCTCAAGTTTCATGTTCTCAATTTCAGTTTCAGGCTCTTTCGCTTGCCCTATAACATTTTTTCTCTTCTTCGTCATGGGAAGCTTGTGAGAAATATCAATTTTTTCGTGAGGAGGGTTCTTATCTCTTCCTCCATTTGAAGAATTATATGTTTCTTTCTTATTGGGGTGGGCCATTGGAGAGATGCTCCGTGATATCATTCTCTTGGGAGTGCTAGCCAGGGACTGGACACTCTTCTCACCGGAGCCTTTTCCCTCTTGTTTGTACAATTTAGTTGTTCTTTGCAATGTCTCTATGTCACCATTGTCAGGAGCAAGAGTGTTGTCATCATTGTCTCTGTCTTTGTTCAGGCCTGTATGGATAAAAGAGCTGCTAAAGCCAACCACTAGTAAAGTTTCTAGAAAATTCCCATTAGGGTCGAACCCTCTTAGCCTTTCAACATATCTTAGGTTCAAGTTGTTGAAATGTCGTGCAAATTCTTCAATCTTGTAGACGTTCATGAACACGAAGTCCCTGAATTTCCAAGGAAGAGGAATGACCTTCTTTTTTCTCTTGCCATGGAAAAAATACAAGCAGTAGTTGTATTTCCTTGCTATTTCTGTAAAAAACATCTTGTCTCTGATGTGACATGGAAGGAAAGCAAGATTTTCCTTGGAGCCAAAAATAATTATTACACTGTAATTTTCCATTTTTTCAAGTATCCCCTTCCTTTCGAAAAACTTGGTTTCCTGGTCAGACATCCGTTGAGCATCCTTTCCTAACAATAAATATTTGAAAACCGAGACAAAGTCATTAAAAACCTCATAAAAACAATGGGAGGCATTGTGCCTCCACAAGGCCTGGTACCAGAATATTACTGGGTCAAATTTATGGTTGATCTTCTTGGACAAAGACAATTTTGGAAATAAACATCAATGCGCTATCACGAAAACCAAGTAGGATGACATATAAAATTTATTCTCTTCTTTGAATCATGACAATTTGGAACAAATTTCAATGGAAATTAGCTTCCCCCAATAAAAAATGGATTGTTCCTTGACTGTGAAATAAAAAATATAAAGAACCATGCGGGAAATGATTGTCGTGGATTCTTGTCCCATTATTCTTTTAAACAACCAAGAAATTTCCCGTAATGGATTTCTAAAAGAACTGACTTGCAACTTTGTGATATATTCAGGAACTCCTGTTGGGTTTTCCAAGAACTCGAGTAAGAGGTCCAACCTATTATCATGGTCTTTTAGGAACTCCTTGTAGTCTTGTCCTATGAAAGTCAATGCTGGCTCCGACAATCTTAACATCTTGTGGAAGACCTGAGGTGACAAAGAAATAGGAGAATGGTTGTGCAATGGAATAATTCTTTGGCTTGAAATATATTTTTTGGCGCACCAAGAGACCACCTCCTTACAGTAAAAAACTTTAGGGATACAGCCTACACGAGCGATTCCAGAGGTCCAAATCACTTTGTTCTGGGCGGAACAGGATGAATAATAAGAGTATGCCCTAGACCACTGGAAGTTATGGTCCTCACGCCTGAAGATATTCATTGTATCTCCACAAAACTATTGTCGAGTTGCTGCCATAAGTTTATGAGAACATTCATTTTCTCCAGACGATGTTTGAAATGAAGAGTTGGAAGGGATAATATAATCCTCCTCAAATCTTGGTCCAATGCATGTGAATGGGAGATCTTCTCGAGCCTTTCTCTCATTAATGACAATATCGACGATTGTTGTATGATGTGTTGTTGGCATTAAAGACTAGTTATTGCATACTTAGAAGTGTGAAGATGGATGCTACAATGAAGAGAAATTAAGGATTGGAGATTTTGTGAATGCACCAACACGACGACCCGTGAAAGAAATTCCATGTTGTTTGAGATGAATAATTGAAAGGATAATATAACTCTCCACAGATATTGGTTTAATGCGTATTAATGGGATATCTCCTCGAGCATTTCACTCATTAATGACAATGTTGACAGTTCCTGCATGATGAGCTATTAGCATCAAATCTTACTAATTTCATATTTAGAAAGAAGGACGAAGGTGGAGGGGACGGGAAAGAGCAATTAAGGAATGGATAATTATCCAAAGTGGTCGGTCGAGCTTCAAAATAGGGTTACAAGGTATAACCATGAGAGGTGAGGGCCTATTGGTCAAATTGTATGTCTCATAAGTTTTGAGTGAAAAACGCATAACACAGAAGAGGGCATGATGGGACAGTCCAGTGGTATATTTATATATCACGGAACTTAAGGTATTGTTTGTAGGCCATGAAACATTGGAAGTGAAATTGTGATCCCGCCTGTCCGGGAACCCACAATCGGAAAAGTGGCTATGTATGGAATAGGTAAATGGTAGGCCAGACTCATTTTCGCTAATATATTGAAATTGGTAATAGATATACCATTACATGGAAAGATATTTTCTACATGTTTCTGGGAAAGTTGTGTAGCAATAGTCAATGTCACTGTCTCATCGAGCCTTTTTCTTATTAATGACGATCTGTATGGTTGTTGCATGATGATTTTTTAGCATTAAACCTTGGTCATTGCATACTTTGAAAGAAGTGCGAAGGTGGTGGGAATAGGAAACAATGACTAGGAATTGGAGATTTCGTGAACCTTCCAACCCGAGGATCCGCGAAAGAGATTCCAAGAAATGGGAAAGTATGGAAAGAGATCGAGAAGGATTCAAACTAGGGTGACAAGGGTTCCCTAGGAGACTTGATGCCCTGATGGTCAAATTGTATGTCTCAAAAATTTTGAGTGTAAAATGTGTAACACGGAAGAGGGGATGAGGTGGGAGTCGGACAGTCAATTTGTATATCGCGGAAGGCTAGGAGATCTCCTTGAGCCTTTCTCTCATTAATGAAAATATTTACAGTTCCTGCATGACAAACCGTTAGCATTAAATCTTACTAATTGCATATCCATAAAGAAGTTCGAAGGTGGCGTCGATAGAGAAAAATGATTAAGGAATGGATAATTATCGAATGCGGCCGGTCGGGCTTCAAAATAGGGTTACAAGATATAAATAAATGCGTCTGATTGGGCTTCAAAATAGGGAGATCTATTTATGTTCAAATTGTATGTCTCAGAAGTGTTGACTGCAAAACTAGTAACACAAAAGAGGGCATGGTGGGGCAGTCCGACAAACAAACTGTATATCGCGGAACTCTGGATACTTTTTGCAAGTCGAAGAACATTGGAAAGACAATGTTGAGCCCGCCAGTCAGGGAACCCACAATCAAAAATGTGTCTAAGTATGGAATAATGAAATTGTAGGCCAGACTCATTTTTTCTAATATATCGAAATTTGTAATAGATATCCCATTACCTGGCAAGATCGTTTTTGCAAGTTTCTAGACAAGTTGTGTAGGTATAGTTAGTGTGACTATCTCCTCAATCCTTTTGCTTATTAATGATGATATTTATGGTTGTTTCATGATGAAATGTTAGAATTAAGCCTTTGTTGTAACATATTTGGAAAGAAATACGAAGGTGGCAGGCACAGGAAACAATGACCAGGAATTGGATATTTCGTGAACCCACCAACCCGAGGATATGCGAAAGAGATTCCAAGAAATGGGCAAGTATGGAAAGCAGTCAGACGGGCTTCAAACTAGGGTGACAAGGGTTCCCTAGGAGACGTGATGCCCCGACGGTAAAATTGTATGTCTCGAAACTTTTGAGTGAAAAATGTGTAACACGGAAGAGGGGATGATGTGGGAGTCCAACAATCAATTTGTATATTGCGGAAGCATGGGAGATATCCTCGAGCCTTTTTCTTATTAATGGAAATCTTTACAATTCTTTCATGAAAAACTATTAGCATTAAAGCTTACTAAATGCATATCCATAAAGAAGTATGAAGGTGGTGGGTGTCATGGGACTTATCAATAAATGCGAACATAAACAGATCTCCCTAGATCCACCTAGATCTAGAACAAAACAGAACAAAATATGACACTTTCCCTAAGCTCTAATAATTGAGTTTACTGTTTAACAAGAGATGAACAAAATATAGTTTAAATATCGCTTCCTCTTGTCGTTGTCATCCTGGCTCCACTCTCTTTCTCCTGTGATATTGAATCTACAAGGGATCACAAGCTAACCAAAGTGAAAGCAATAATATGTTCAACGAGAACCTATGTCTATGATTAAGGAATCATACAATAAAACGAGATAAGTTTTATGGGAAAGAAACATATCACTATATCATATAATATTGAAAGTGGAGATTACAACCAAAGCCTTGATGTTGCAAGGTCCCCTTCCGATGACCCTTTGCTCCAACACATACACTTTCTCTGACCTTGAATGAAGAAGATCCACAATGACTTGATAAACTGAAATGAAGCCCTCAAGTATGAACTGAAGTAGAATTCCTCATTCAATTCTTAGCCTATTCAATATTAATCTTGCTTGAATCAAACTTAATTAGCATTGGCCTTTTCCATGAGAAACCCCTCTCTATATAAGGGAGAGAGAGATGGTTGAAGAGATTAGGATGATCCCACCAAATTAGAGAAGAGAGTAAGATTCCAACCATACAGACGCCACCTCATCTTCTAGAATATCTCCTTCTACAACTTTCGTGAAACTTCCCCTTTTCTTAGCCTTTTGACATCGTTGCACCCTAGCTGTAGAGTAGCCTGCAGAGACATCACAAACCAGCTTTAGGGCAGAGGGTGACGACCAGGCATCGTCGCACCCTTCTTATGGTGCAGCCTGCGACAACCCTCCTTAACAAGGTTTTTGATAAGAGAAATTCAGTCACTTTCCTCATGAGGAAAGTCTCTTTTGGGAACATGCACACATGTTTCCAATGGATCACTAAGGTGACCAAAATAATGTGTAACAATGAGGACAGGGAATAACAATTAAGGAATGGCTAATTATCGAAAGCAGTCGGTCGAGATTAAAAATATGGTTAAAATATATAAACAACAGAGGTGAGGGCCCGAGGGTCAAATTGTATGTCTTAGAAGTGTTGACCGAAAAACGCGTAACACGAAAGAGGGCTTGATGGGCCAGTCCAACAAAAAAATTATATATCGCGAAACTTTGGGTATTGTTTTCAAGTCGCGGAACATTGGAAACACAATCTTTAGCCCGTCAGTCTGGGAACCCACAATAGAAAAATTTTCTAAGTATGGAATAGGGAAACAACATACCAGACTTGTTTTTGCTAATATATTGAAATTTGTAATAGATATCCCAATACCTAGCAAGATATTTTCTGCATGTTTCTGGACAAGTTGTGTAGGGATAGTCAGTGTGACTGTCTCCTCAAGACCTTTTCTTATTAATGATGATCTTTACGGTTGTTGCAAAATGAACTATTAGCATTAAACCTTTGTTGTTGCATATTTGGAAAGAAGTACGAAGGTGGCAGGCACATGAAACAATGACTAGGAATTGGAGATTTCGTGAACCCGCTAACCCGAGGATCCAAAGTAAGGTTACAAGTGTTCCCTAGAAGATGTGAGGCCCCAACAGTCAAATTGTATGGCCTAAAAATTTTGAGTGCATGATGTGTAACACGAAAGAGGGGAAGATGTGGAAGTCTGACGATCAATTTGTATATCAGGGAGGTCCGTGTGCTGTTTTTAGGTCACGAAACAATGGAAGTGAAATATAGAGGCTGGAATAATTAATGTGCATTGGGAAGGGCACAAATGTGGCGGGGATGGAAGGGAGCAATAAATGCTTTGAAAATTTTTGTGAACCCGGGTAGAGTTAATCTTACAAGTTGGAGGAGCCTAGGGTGGAATTTTAGATCACATAATTTTTGGGTGCAAGATGTATATCATAGAACACGGGGAAAACATTAGGTAAGTATGGAAAGGAATGATAGTCCTTCAGAGTGCCGTAAATGGCGGTTTAATGCGTGTTAATGGGATATGTCCTCAAGGTTTTTTCTTGTTAATGCCAATTGATTCGTACCAGTGTGTTGAGTTGTCACTAGTAAAACCATAATTAATGTGCATTGGGAAGGGCGCGAAGGTGGTGGGGATGGAAGGCAACAATAGATGCTTTGAAACTTTTGTGAACACGGGTAGAGTGAAGCTTGCGAGTTTGGGGAGTCCAAGGTAGAATTGTATATCACATAACACGCAAAAGGAGAGTTCGATAGCGCCAACCCCAAAAACCATGGCCATTAAATTGGCTAAGTATGGAAATGAATGACGATTGGTCAGACTCGTGATGTGAGGATATAGATGGAGATCAATATCTGTCAGTCCGCCAAACCAGGAACCTGCAATCATAGAAAGGAGACTAACTATATAACGAGAAAGAGATAATAGAGGGGAACAAGAAAAGGGAAAAAGGAGTAAGTATCTCATAGAACAAAATTTATTATTCGTTTATTAATGTCAATATTTTCGAACCTCCGAGTTCTCACTAGTAAAAGCATAAATTGTAGATCACATAAGTTTTCTGTTCAATATGTATATGACGAAACATGGGGCATGAGAGTTCGATAGCGCTAACCCGAGACCCAATGGTAACATAATTGGCCAATTATTGAAAGGGATGACGGTCGGTCGGGCTCATGATGTGAATATATAGATGAAGATGAGCATTTGCCAATCCACCAACCGGGGAAGCCATGATCGTAGAAATGCGACTAAGTATAGAACCATAAAGGGAAAATAAAGGGAGAAACAAACATTTATTCTCATCTATGTAATATACTTGGAGGTTGACAAAGACAGCTTCAAGTTTAAAGAGAATTTCTTTATATTTATTCCAATAGTATTCATATTAATATATCTTAATAGACTATTTTTGAGCCAAATGTAAACCATTTCCAATTTGTAGGGTGTTTTTCGGCTCACAAATTTCATTCAAACCCATAATCAATAGAAATATATATATATATATATATATATATGATGTAACATTTTTATATGCAAGGACATTCTCAAATAGAAGAAGCTGTAATATATGCACAATATTGAACAGGAACATGACATCAACACCTCAGTTTCCAGTTTGAAATAGAGTCATTAATTGACTCTATTTATGGGGCCCCAAAGAATGAAAGCAAGTAAGGTCCACCCATTTCTTTCTTAAATATAGGGTGGGCTCCACAGAAATATGTCCTATCACAAATTATTCTTCCATGTAAAATNTATATGCACAATATTGAACAGGAACATGACATCAACACCTCAGTTTCCAGTTTGAAATAGAGTCATTAATTGACTCTATTTATGGGGCCCCAAAGAATGAAAGCAAGTAAGGTCCACCCATTTCTTTCTTAAATATAGGGTGGGCTCCACATAAATATGTCCTATCACAAATTATTCTTCCATGTAAAATGTACGGAGCGAATTGAGTAGCTTTTATTTAAATCGAAGTGCTGGGTAGGGGAAAAAAAATATTTTCGTGCATGTTTAAATACGGATCAAAGAGCGTCTTAAATTCTTGTAGAAATAGGTTGAGTTCATCTATCAATAGTTGTAGACGAAAATGAGTCAATTTAAAAAAAAAAAAATACAAAATTAAAAAAATAAACAATATTAAACATTGGAAAACACCATACAAAAACCTCAAATATTTTATATTTAGATAAACCGGGTTGCAAAATTCAGCTGAGATTATTTCCCAAAATAACTCTCTTGAAATAGTTCAACACATATTCTCTAAAATTTAAATGCGTTTTCCATAATGACTGCGATTGGGGCTCCCGTGGACCATAAAATAAAATATGTACAAGAATCAAGCCTGTAGACAGTCTTTTATAGATTTCAACTTGATCATGAAATGCTTGCCTAGATTAAAAAAATGAGTTAAATATCAACTTCAGGTCTTGGAATTCATTGGTGCTGCCAGCTAGATCTATCCAAAATTCTTGAATAGTTTGTCTCTTCTAGATATGGTCTTCTTGCATTATCGTTTTATTCAACATTCCATACTTTTCTAAGTGTTAATTTCCCTCTATCATCAAAAAATTGGGGTTTAAGGTGCCTTCCTTGTAATATTCCTGGTCATACACATCTGAGACAACTTAGAGATGTGATTCAGGTCCAATTCAAAGACAAGGGAGTGGTTTTATGTGACGCTAGCTTTGGAGNNGGGGGGGATTCTGTTAGCCAACATAAGCTGAGACAAACATTTCAAGTATCTTGTGACTGGTATTCTCCCTGTATTCGATCATTTATTTTGTTGAAAGGCATGCCTGAAGATTTGTATGTTGAATTTCTTTGTTTTATTGTTGTAAATTGGAAGGGACGTTCAAGTCACCTGCAAAATGATCCTTTGATGAAGTATATAGATTCTTCCATCAAAACATATTTGGAAAGTGTATCAAATGTTTCATATCACACCAGAATATATCTTTCGTCATAGGAGTGGCACATATCGTGCTCACAAAATGGTCTAGAATATTCACAAGTGATGCCAAATATTACTCCATGCCCAAATATACTCAGAAGGAAATTATAAATTTGGATCCTCACAAAGGTGACAAACTGTATGAGTGGTTGAATCAACATTCTAAAATTATATAACCTTCTATCTCAAAGTTGTAACAGACTTGACAAAAAACCAACTTCTATCTCAAAGTTTGTTGAGCGACCTATGGATGTAGTAACAGACTCGACATACAATCAAATTTTGATTACTAATGGTACTAATGTCAAGTGTATCAAGTCGTGACTCCAAGCTCTAGGTAGATTCAACCATAGGCATCCACACTGGTGGTGACTCCAGGCTCCGGATAGCTTTAGCTTCGGACATTGACACTGGCAGTTGCAATGGGAACAATGCCATCGACTGTAGGGCGGTAATGCTGTGAACAAGTAGGCATGTTATTGTCAAAGAACTTAGACTGCAAGGTTGTCAGACCTACAAAAGAGAATGGAATTTAGTGTTTCATTTTCACGGAAATTACAATGTTGGTGTGAGTCCAGAAACATTTGGAGGTTGGGTGGCTTGTGCGATGATGACCTTGACATTAGGTGCATGTCATAAATTTCTTATCTGGACATTGCAGTGTTAATGAAATTTCCATAGTCGATGACGAGTCGATTGCATTGCCACAAGAAATATTAATTGTGTAATTAATTAACATCCTTGAAGGACGTGAATCCCAAACAACGACTGAAACTCTTCGACCAGTCATGTATTAAAAAAATACATTATTTTATATTTAAAAAATAAGAAATTGTATTTTCTATGTCTAACATTAGGTTGCACACATGAACATTTTCAAGTTAACCAAAATTAATATATAGTCAACTCAGATCCCCGAAAGTGATCAAAATCCATAGAGCTAGTTTATTTCCATCATGTTGGTTGGGATAGAAGGATCCACCATCGGGAGAAAGAAACAAGGTAGCAATAAAAGCACCTGTTCAAATGCAAGATGGGGATGGAAGCACTCTACGAACAGGAAGTCACTTTGTTCTTATCAACCTATGATCTTGATGAAAAAATCAAGAGACGCTTGTGGCGAGGCCATGGTGATTTATTTGAACCAGACAGGTCAATATGTCAAGCATCGAGCAACTTACATTTTTTTCAAATATCACATCTACTGCAATAGAAGAAATGCATTCTCCTTATTCAAAGCACGAGAAACAATAGGAAGATTGATATTCGGTGGAAATAAATTTGGAATATCTAGTATATCAAGGTCTCTTATAAATAATGAAACAAAATTATCACATGAAGTTGGTAGTAAAAGTTGATCTTCAAAAACCAAATCATTACCTGAATACGTCAAAGTTCCTGCAAGTGGTAGGATAAAGTAATCTTTAGAAAGTGTTTCAAAGTCCATAGTCCATAATTCCTTCCCATTAACATTTCCCAGTTACTTGTCGATGCAGACATCATAAAATTTTGAGAGCCTCTTTCTCTGATTATATAACCACCTTCAACTACCAGGAGAATATTCTTTCAAAGAGTGGTAAGCTCTTCAACCTAGATGCAATTATATGCATAGGAATAGTGAAAAAAATGTGCAGTAGTGATAGAAAGTTGATTGTAGGTGGCGTTTGTTACTACATCAAGAGTCCGGTGAACAAAATTTGATAAAGAAGCTGACTTTCTGTGAAGTCTGTTACCACACCCTGAAGTCGCTCAACAAAATTTGACATAGAAACTTCTGTAATTTTAGGATGTTGATTCAACCACTCATACAGTTTCTCACATTCGTGAGGATCCAAATTTATAATTTGCTTCTGAGTATATTCGTGCATGGAGTAATATTTGGAATTACTTCTGAATATTCCAGACCATTTTGTAAGCCATGATATGTGCGACTCCTCTAACGAAAGATAAATTCTGGTGTGGTATACAGGATTTTATACACTTGCCAAATCTGTGTTGTTGGAAGAATCTCTATACTTCAACAAAGGATCATTTTTTAGGTGACTTGAAAGTCACTTCCGATTTCTGCTAAAAAAACAAAGAAGTTCAACATGCAAATATTCAGGCAGGCCTTTGAACCAATCAAAGGATCAAATACAGGGAGAATACAAATCATAAGATACTTGAATTTTTTTTGTTTGAGTTTCTGTTGGCTAACAAATTTTTTTTTGCTCAAATATGATGTCACATAAAACCATTCCCTCATATTTCAATTGGGCCTGAATGGTATATCTAAGTTGTCTCACATGTGGATGACCAGGAACATTACAAGGAAGGCACCTTAAAGACCAAGTTTTCGATGATAGAGGGAAATGGGAATAAGTATTTAAAATGAATAGTGGAGGATGATAATATAATCTTCCATAAATCTTGGTTTAATGTGTTTTAATGGGAGATGTCCTCGAATGTTTTGCATATTAATGCCAGTATTTTCAAATATGTGTGGTGAGTTGTCAACAATAAAGGAATGATTAATGTGCATTGGGAAGGGTGCGAAAAATGCGTTGAAATTTTTGTGAACCTGGAAGTCCAGGAAACCACGAATTTGTGACAACAAGAGGTGAAGAATCAACTAAGTATGGAAAGGCGGGGAAGAATGCCTTAAAAAAATTAAAGTAAGAAATAATTTTTCCAAGTTCAAGATCCACACAAAAAAAAAAGTTTAGATCCCATAATATTGACCTCTACTAATTAGATACCAGGCGACTCGAGTGCATTTGGGGTGCCTGTGAGAAAAGCTAATGATTTGATGAAGAATTGTTTCTATTGCAACATGTGACATTAATTGTGTCCTGATAGTATTTAAAATGAACACTGGGGGATGATAATATAATCTCCCGTAGATATTGCTTCAATGCATTTTAATCGGAGATGTCCTCGAGATTTTCGGTTATTAATGCCAATCTTTTCGAACCTATATGGTGAATTGTCACCAATTAAAAGTGTAATTAGTTTGCATTGTGAAGTGTTGGAAGGTGGCATGGATGGAAGGGAGCAATAAATTCTTTCAAACTTTTCTGAACCCGGGAGTTTGCGTACCAGTGAATTTGGGACAACAAGAGGTGAAGAATCGACTAAGTATGGAAAGGTGGGGTGGTGAGATGGATGAGGACAGACTCATCGTAGGTAGAGTGAAGCTTGCGAGTTCAAGGATTCTAGGGTCGAATTGTAGATGAAGAATGTTTTGGGAGCAATATGTATATCATAGATTAAGGGGCATGAGAGTTTGACAGTGCCAATCCAGGAAATCACGACCATAAACATTAACTATGGGAAAAAAATTATCAGCTATGGAATATAGATGGACCTCGACAAACCCAGGTTCAAGTACAAAGAGAATCTGTTTATAGTTATTCAAATACCAGTCATATTATTTTATTTTAATAGTATTTTTGTGGCCCAAATGTAAACCATGTTCCAATTTGAAGGGTGTTTTTGGCTCGCAAAGTTTGTTGAAACACATAGGCGATAGATAAAATATGAGTTAACATTTCCATATGAAAGCATATTCTCAAATATGGAAACCTGTAATATATGCACAATATTAAAGAGGGGCATGGTGTCAACACCTTTGTGGATGACAATGGGCTAGCAAAATATGTCATTCTTACTACGATGATGCCTTAAAAAAACTAAAATAACCATTTTTTTTTTGCGAAGTCAAGATGGAAAAAAAAAATCATTACATCCCATAATATTCTCCCATCAATGCGTTTTAATGGGAGATGTCCTTGATATTTCCACTTATTAATGCCAATATTTTCGAACCTGCCTGGTGAGTTGTCACTAGTAAAATCATAATTAATGTGCATTGGGAAGGGGGAAAGGTGGCGGGGATGTAGGAGAGTGAAAAATGCTTTCAAACTTTTGTTAACCCTGGAGTCCATGAAGCCACGAAACTTTGAAGACTTGACTAAGGATGGAAAGGTGGGGCGGTCATACGGAGTCATCATAGGTAGAGTCAGGCTTGCGATTTCGAGGAGTTCATGGTCAAATTGTAGATCTCCAAAGTTTTGGGTGCAAGATGTATACCCCGAACAGGGGGTATGAGATTTTGATATCACCTACCTACGAACCCACGACCATAAAATTGGCTAAGTATGCAAACGAACAACGGTCGGTCGGACTGGTGATGTGAATATATAGATGGGGATGATAATTTGTTAGTTCGCCACCCTGGGAACCTATGAGCATAGAAATACGACTAAGTATAGAACCGGAAATGGATACTAGAGGGGAATAAGAAAAGGGAAAAAAGGTTAAGTATAGAAGAGGAAAAAGAAAGGGAGAAAATAACTTTATCCCTTACACAAAAACACTTATTCTAATAATTATGAAGCCATAGGAACACATTAACTATGGGAAAAACATTCTCAGCTATGAAATATAGTTGGAGATTGACAAACTCTGGTTCAAGTCCAAAGAGATGTTGTTTATCTCTATTTCAACATTTTTCATATTATTTTATTTTAATAGTATTCTTGGTGGCCCAAATGTAAAACCATGTTCCAATTCACATTTCTCAAGTGGAGATGTGATTGTGAATAAACATTTCCTTGAACCACAATCCAGGAGCAGGAAAAGTGCAACATCGACTGTTTGTTGAGCAGAGATTTGTTGAATATTAAGCAATGTATTTCCAAGTGCACGTATCATTTGCATAATATCAATACGATTTCTTTCATGTTCTTTGCATATTCTTATGAATTCACTTGTCATATATTTGTCAACATTTTCCATGTATGAGGCACAATATGATGCTGTGGCATATGCATTGAGGACATACTGTGTGTCTGTATTTTCATTCCACATAGCTGGCTGGTACTTGGAGAAACTGTTGTTGCATATATGTAAAGTTTTCATTTAAGGAAAACTATTGGTTGTTTAAGTGTAGATTGTATGCATTGGATGTACTCATCTTCTGTTGGATTTAGCTTTGCCAGGAAGTCTTGGAAGCTCATTAAGTCATCAAAGTCTTCTTGTTCTATAAATGTGAACAAAGATTTAGATTTCTCAATGAGAACATTGTCCTCCAAACTAATTGTCTCTACGATTCTTGTTTTTCTCATTGGCGGCATAGGCAAGTTGTATCTGAAATGTGATTTTTTTCATTTTTTACAGCTTATTGTATGATAATGTCTATGAACTTTGGCAAGCCCTGGATCCAAATGATTTGTGCTGCATGTCATGTATTTTTCCACAAACTTCTTAATCTGTGAGATGTTGTCATTTCCATAGACTGGTGAACCCTCTGTCCACAACAGTGTGTGGCCATGCCCACTGCCTCTATTCTGGAATTCGGTCACAAATTAGTAGCCCGATAGTACTCACTAAATAGTGACTCATCAATTCACTCACTTGTTTGTTGTTTGTTGCTTGCTCTTTTTTTTTTCAACTTTGCAAGGTTGAAGTCCTGCATCCACAGTTGTCCCTGTTGTTGCACTTTACACCATTGGGATTTCACATCTGCAATTAGAAATGCATTTCTTTCATTTCACATTGATAGTTAAGTTTCAGTGCTAGGGTTGCACTCAAACGTATGGTTTTTAGGAATAGGAAATATGAGGAGAACATTCGATTTCCTTTTTTATATCTCACTATGGGTGCAACAGAGGTGGATTATGTGCCCAACATTGAAATTCAAATGGGAACAAGATGTTTTGGAAGGGACCATAATGAAAAAAATGCACCAAATGTATTGTTTTCACACAAGAACGAGACATCATCACACTCCTGTTTCTCTGGAAAACGTATCGTTTCGAGGAACAAAAACAAATGAGGAGAACATTCGATTTACTTTTTTATATCTTACCATGGATGCAACAGAGGCAGTTTCTGAGCCCAACATTGACATTCAAAGGGGAACATGATGTTTTAGAAGGGAACAACATGAAAAAAATGCACCAAACGCATGGTTTTTAGGAACACAAAATACGAGGAAAAAATTCATTTTCCTTTTTTTTTATATGTCACTATGGCTGCGACAGAGGTGGGATCTATGGAGAGCATCGAAACCCAAGAAAAACACCAAGACAACATCACACTCCTATTTCTATGGTCATAGTAGTCACACACGAAGATGTTCTGCAAGAGGATTTTGGCTCAGGCATTCCCAGTATTGAAAATTATTACCTGCAAACTGGAAATAGAAAACAACAACCAATGAACAAGAATGAAATGACAACACTCAGACTCACCGGTGAATGGGAAATGATAGAAGTCCAACCCCTGGCCTGCAAACTGCAACAACATGTCCAAATACGGATGAAGGACCCCAACCTTGCAAAGTTGAAGCAAACAAGAGCAAGCAAAAAACAACAATCCAGTGAACCAGTACCAAGAGGTCAAACTGTAGCTGCAGGACTTCAACTCTGCAAAGTTGAATAAAAAAACAATAACCATCATCCAACGAACCAACGAGCAAGCATCAACCAATCAACCAAGAATTACGGTGAAGAACAATATTTCCCAAATTCACTACAGACAAGATTTTATCAAAAAGTCGGAGGAAAATGTATTGTAACACGCCTCTCAAGAAAACATTTCAGACTGTGAGACCTGTCAGGTAAACATTTAAGGCTGTGAGGACCGTCCAAAGGCCTCCCACTATGTAAAAATTTAAGAAAGTTTCAATTTGTACGGTTGAAATTCTGCATCCACAATTGGAATTGCACTTCTTTCGTTCCCCATTCACGGGTTAGTTTCACTGCCATGGTTGCATTCTTATTCATTGTTTGTTTTTTTTCCAGTTTGCAAGTAAGAATTTTCAATACTGGGAATGCTCAAAATCCTCTTGCAGAACATCTTTGTATGTGACTACTACGACCAGAGAAACATGATTGTAATGATGTCCTGGTCTTGTTCTTGAACATCAATGTTCGACACAGAACCCACCTCTATCGCAGCCATAGTGACATATAAAAAAGAAATTGAATTTTCTCCTCACATTTTTTGTTCCTGAAAACCATACGTTTGGTGCATTTTTTTCAGACTACACCTCATGTTTTTTTTGCATTTCTATTATCCAACGAATCCTAGTTTAATGTCTAGGACATGGAAGTGGCAAAATGTGATTGGAAGGGAACAAACTGAAAAAAATGCACCAAACGTATGGTTTTCAAGAGCATAAAAAATGAAGAGAAAATTCGATTTTCATTTTATATGTCACTATGGTTGCGATAGAGGTGGGTTCTATGTCGAACATTGACGTTCAAGAACAAGACCAAGAAAATGTCACATTCTTGGTTCTCTGTTCATAGTATTCACATACAAAGATGTCCTGCAAGAGGATTTTGATTCAAGCATTTCCAGTATTGAAATTTTTCACTTGCAAAATGGAAATAGCAAACAACAAACAATGAATAGGAAGGTAAACATGGCACTAAAACCCACCATTAATGGGGAATGAAAAAAATGCGGCTCCAATTTGGGTGGCAGAATCCCAAGCGTGCAAACTGCAACAAGAGAAACAGTCAAACAAGAGAAACAACAAAAGGGAAACAAGAAACCAGTGAACAAGCAATGAGAAAGCATCAACTAGTGAACCAGTAATGCCGTTGAAGAACAATATTGCCCATATTCACTGCAGACAACATTTTATAAAAACAATCGGAGGAAAATGTATTGTAACAAGCCTGTTAAGTAAACATTTAAGGTTGTGAGGCATGTTAGGTAAACATTTAAGTCTGTCAGGACTATCGAAGGGCCTCACGTTGTGTAAACATTTAAGAAAGAATGCAGTGTGGCAGGTGTGTTTACGTACACAAAACAATTATTATATTATTTTATAATAATATTAATTAATAATAATAATAATAATAATAATAATAATAATAATAATAACAATAGTTCGAACAATAGAGACTATGCAAAAACAATTTAGTCAAAGGAAAAACTAATATGAAGTCAACTAATAAAAAACTGACTCTCGATGCTCAAAACTTTGGATATCTAAACACTTTAATAAAAATAGTAAAAATTCAAAAAGACCTTAGATGATCAAAATCTTTGGATATGCTAACATATAAAACATTGGGAATAGCGAAGTTGGCGATAAGACCTCCAATGTGTTACCTAATCAGATCATGACATATATGATATTTATTATTATATACAAATCAATGTTTTTAGTTCTCTACTTCCAACAATACAGATTATGCAAATATTTTTAGTAAAAGGATAAATTAATATGAAATCAACAAATTATCGATCACTATAATCCCTCTATACCTTTGACAGGGACTAATAATAATAATAAAATCTTAACAACAAACTTTGAATCCAATGCCTCCAAGAGTGATGCTCCAAGAGTGTCTTTAGGACATTATTTGAGTCCAATGCATTTATATATCTTCAAGATTCATGGGAATTTAAAAGAGTGAGGTATTGAAACCCAAAAATAATAAGCTATTAAGATATGCATGCATCATGTTCTACTAAGAGTGGTAAGAGTGTTATTTTTAATATCTTAGAATTTACAACTACTCGACTTTCGTGACAATGATAATTATATTTAAAATGGGTATTGATTTATTTATATATTCATTTGAAATAATATAAATAAATACTTATTAAAAATAACTTTGTAATTTTTTTATAAAGTAATCAAATTATAAGAGTGTTATTTTCAATATCTTAGAATTTATAATTACTTATTTTGTAATTTTTTTTTAATAAAGTAATCAAATTATAAGAGTGATATTTTCAATATCTTAGAATTTACAACTACTTGATTTAATGGTATTTTAAAAAAAATAGATATTGATTTATTTATATATTTATTTGAAATTATATAAATAAATATTTATTAATGGTATTTAAAAAAAATGGATATTGATTTATTTATATATTTATTTGAAATAATATAAATAATTACTTATTAAAAATAACTTTGTAATTTTGTTTGTACTTTAGTTTTTATAAAGTAATCAAATTATAAGAGTGTTATTTTCAATATCTTAGAATTTACAACTACTTGTTATCTTTTAAAAAAGGTATTGATTTATTTATATATTTATTTGAAATAATATAAATAAATATTTATTAAAAATAAATTTGTAATTTGATTTTTATAAAATAACCAAATTATATGAATATAATGTCAAACTCATTGTTAATAAAATAAATAATTATTAAAAATAAATTAGTAAATTAGTTTTATAAAACAATAAAATTACATGACTATAATGTCAAACCCATTTAAAACAAATTTTTTAATAAAATCACGACTTGAAATAAAAATGTTTACTTAATTTTCTCAAACAAAATTTGATTCCAATATTTTCCATAAAGTTTCAATATTTTCTAATATACTTTTATTCTAAAAATATATGATCAATAATACTCTTTACATCATTGCAACAATTTTGGAAGAACCATCCTTTATAGTACTTCATTACAAGGAAGGTTATTTGAAGGAGATTGTAAAGGATTGTATTATAAAGGGATGATTTAACTATTTACCTATATTATGACATGATATAATTCCTCTTTCTTCAATTTATTCTTAATGAAATGTCTCAGTTAGACTTCACAATTTTTGAAACAAAGAACTCATCTATATTTTTGTTTAATAATATTTAACTTTTTGATTTTAACTTAATTTTAACTAGTTATGGTTTATTTCACTTTAACTATAGGCAAACAACTAAGAGATAAACAAGATTGATATTGCATTATAAATAAAAGAAATTTCTACACATTAAGGATAATTTCTATAACTATTTCAATAGCAGAAATCAAAATAAAAAATTTCATATATATTGCAACAATTCACCCTTTGACAACAATGGATTCTCCTCATTAATTCTTTAAAAAAATTTACAAAATTATAAAAGAAAATGTCAAAGTTACATGTATAGATTCATTTGTAAGTGCTTCCCTCACGTGTCTCTTGGGCTTTTGATTTCCAAAATACAAAGTTCTCACATTCTTTATAAAAAAAAAAATTCCCCTTAGCTTTATCCTCGAAATATTGAACCCAAACCTCCTAAGATGGAAATAATCCAAAAGATCATGGAAAAGTCAATATTGAAATACCACCTCGTACATAAGTAAATCTTGACATGTTGGATCTAATCCATTTTGCAAGGCATTAACAAAAAAATTATTCACTTAATTTATTTTGAAGGACTTGAAATATACTCCTTCAACCTTGCCTTAACCATATTTTTTTCTTCTATGACTACTTTATCCATATTGATATTATCTTTGAGATCTTTCAGGAATTATTATATTTCTCTAGGTGCACTTGATTCACCCAAATAAGGAAGATGACATCGTTGGATCACTCTATCAACTACTTTGAATAGGTGGTGGTCCTTTCTTCTCGTGTTAACTTGTTGACCTTGAGAGGAGTGGACTAAGGGGCAGGTGTGTTGGGTTTAGGTTAATAACCCGTTGTGCCTCCTTGACACACTTAGTGGCTTCCAACCAAGTTTGAGGGTGACCCATGATGACCTGGGAACGAATTTCATCCTTGAGGTTACTGATAAAGCATTCTCTAAAGAAAGCATATGACATTCCCTCTATTTAGAAATCCAAGTGCTCAAAGGAAGAAAGAAAATATTCCAATGTTGAGATTATTTCAACTTGGTCAAACATCCTAAATGGTGGGCATCCGTGTCAAATTGTTCATATAGCTCTGCAAAAAACTATGACCAAGAAACATACCCTTGGCATGCATTGCGATGCCATTGCCACCATTTCCATCTTTTTGAATCCAAATATAGAATTCCATAATGAATCTTGGTTAAGTTATGAGTGATACCATGTAGGGAGATATAATGTTCCATTTCAGTAACCCAGGCTTGTGGATCTGATCCACCAAAATTGTTGACCTCGACTTTGGGGGGACGGGGGTCACGAGGGCCATGAGGTAGGGAGTTGGAATGAGAGTGTAGAGGCTAGTTGGAGTCAACACCTTTAGTATAGAGAGGTGGATCAGAGGAGGAAGGAACTTGGAATTTTTTCATGAATTACGAACGAAATTCAACAATTTGGCTACCGAGTTGGGCTTGGATGTGGTCAATTTTTGCATGAATGGTTGAAATGTCCCTATTTACTTGGGCCTGAAGGGTAGTAAGGTCAATATTCAGTTTTTGATTGGTTTCTTCTTGGTGGGTGGGAGCCATGAGGGGATGAGGGGTGGATCCATGGACTAGAAAGAATAGGAATGATATATACCATGATGTTCATGGCAGTGAGAGGAGACCAATGGGATAAGTGGGAAATAAGGGTGTTGGGAACATTATGGGTCCATGGGGTAAAAACAAGTTAAAAATGAGAGGTATCCCAATGGCCAGGGAGAAAAGGGGAATTCATTAAGATAAGTCTCAAATAAGGTTGCAGGTAGGTAAAAAAAGGTTAAAGATGATATGTATCGCAATGATCAGGGCTAAAAGGGGAAACTAATGAGATAGGTCACAAATAAGGGTGCGGGAAGGTAATTAAAAATTTAGAAATGATAGGTATCAAAATGATCAGGGAGAAAAGGGGAATCCAATGAGATAGGTCTCAAATAAGGGTGCTGGTAGGCCCCATATTTTTTTTCCTTCTCTTTTTCTCTATTTTTTTCTCTTTTCTTTTTTTTCCACTCTTGCATAGTTATTCTCTGATCCAAGTATTACTGCATTCTCAAAATTCCCAAATTCTTAACATGAAAATTTGTGTAGTAATTTCGCAACCCTAATGAAGGAGGCAAGGTTGCACTTGCACTAGATCTTGTTTGTTCCTTTTATGTTCTATTTCCTTCCCAAGGGTTAGGGTTTTCGGGATGCCTACAAACAAGGGATTTCCCTGTGCGATATCTCTTTGATATACATGCAATGTTGAACAATAGTACTTGGCCCAATATCTCAGGGCACAAACTAAGGAGGATAGACTGTACCCTTAGTTGTACTACCCGATTACCCAAGTACTAGAGAGTATATTCCTGAGTGTTGTTCTAGGTGGCACTATGAAAGTCAGGTTGTCGATCAGTTGATCTATGGTTGGTTTCATGATACCTAGGGGGCTCACGATATACCATAGGTACTTGGAAGTGAAAATCTGTATACATGTGTTGTCTAATGTTATACAACTCGAAGCGACAACAATAGGGGTTACAAGGGTGTCCAACATTGTGAGCTTAAAAATATCTTGTATGTCCTATGTATATGCTTCCTGAACCACGAATTTATGCATTGAATGACATATCATTGTAGTTTAAAGACACTGGAACACGTCTCTACCTTGGAAAAAATTTAACCCACAATTCCTATGAAGGAAAGTGCTCTGATACCACTTGTTATGCACCTGGTTATGTAATATTAAGCAAAAACATGAATATAACATAAATTACCAATAGAACAATATAATGTAGAGAATAACACACCAAAATGATACCTTTATTGAAATGATTGGCTCTTCGAGAGGGAAACCTATAATAGAGAAACACTCTATTACAATAATTCACAAGACAAAACATTCCCATGCATCCTAATCTTATTTATACTAATTATATCTTCTAAAGAACATTCTGGATGAAGATCTTTCTAGAAGTGGAAGATTCTATTAGTTCTTCTTACATAGACTTGTTCATATTTATTAAATAAGAATTTTTAACTTATGTTGTCCTTTATTACATGGAAAATATATTATTCTATCTATGTGATGGGTTAGGGAGGTTGGGTCCCTAACAAAGAGTTCCTTCAACACTACTCTTGATCTTTATGTGAGATGGAATCTAGTTTCCAAGTGCCACTATAGTACAAACAATATCTTTCTTCTCAATTATGGATAAATATTCAGGAGATCCATTTTCTTCTTCCTTCAGTTTTATTAGTTTGTTAAAGCTAAGTTTAGTTCTCTCTTGTTGTTCCTTCTTTGTGTTGTCTTTATTGGAAAAAGTGAGAAGCTATGAAGAATAATCCTATAAGTCTTGCAACGATTTAGAAATGATCCTTTGAGTTATGTTTAGTTCATTGTACACTTCTAGAGCACACATTTTGAACTTAGTTAGGCTAGTTCTTTCCATGTTGTAATACTCCACTTGATGCTCCAATATTTATATATTTTTATTTGATTCTTATAATTTGTTCTCCATCATGATAAAAATCATATCTATGTCTTGAATAAAAGAAAATTCTATTGAGACAATTTGTTAAGCCCTAGATATTGAGTTATTACATTTCTATTGCTATATTCATGTTTCCCTTATTGGTCGACTAGACCCTTTGATTATAATTGTACCATTTGTCTTCTATATATACCATGGAGACCTAGTTTTAGAAATCATATCATCTTGTGCACATATTATATTGTAAAAGGAGACTTCCGCTCGAAGAGGCTTCTAATTTATTCTCCTATAAAAATCTCAAGCTACGGAGTTACTTTCATTTCTATTTTTATGCTATTTGAGTATTTTTCACCTAACATTCAGTATTAGAGCATACGATCCTTGGGTTTCTCTCCTTCAAAAAATTCATCTTGGTATTTTTTATATAAGTTTTTCTTTCTAGAAAATTTTAGTCCATGAAAATTTTGAATCCTGAGGAGACATAGAGAAATACCCGATAAAAATATTAACTTTTGGTTTTCTATACTTTCAAAGATATAGCTTGTGGAAATTTTGATTTCTTATTAGTCCTTAAATTACTCTCAAACAAGTCATCTTGTTATTTTTTCTATAATGTTTCTTATGACAAGTTTTAAATAGTGAAATTTTTGGGAGACTGGGGAGTGCTAGTGAGGTACATGTTGTAAACATTTTAGGGGCTAGTTTTCTATACTTTCAAAAATATAGATTGTGGAAATTAGGGATTTTGACTGGCCTTGAAACTATCCTCAAATAATGTTTTTGGAAAAACTATCATATCTAAATCTAGAATATTCCAAATTGAGTTCCATTATTTCCATTACAAATTGGATAGATCATAGTATGTCATTTTGAAATTTCAAAAGAAGATGTAAAAAAATGGATAGATGGTAGGCTATACACATTTTCTCTCTCTTTAAAGGGACAAAAACAATAGGTTTTGGGAAAGTTAACATAATTTTCTCTTTGAATGTTGGAATTTGGTAAAATGTATGGCACTATAGAGAAGACATATCCATCTATTGCAAATCAAAATTTCAAACTCATATTGGCCAAAATTTTAGATATACTTCAGGAGAAAGCTTGTCTAATAAGATAGTCTACAAACCATTGTTTGCAAAGGTATGTTAACTCAAAATTAACATAAATGTTTATTGAAAGATATGTTTTTAGTGATTCAAAAATTTTGATAAAGAGAGAAAATAAGAGCATTATTATCTTGTCAATTGAAAAAGGTTTCTGTAAAAAGTTCTACTCTTACTTAACCTCCAGAGAAATCATACATGATGCTTAAAGGTGAACACTTATGGTACCAAGTATCCCTATTAATAAATCAATTTAATGAAATGGGTGACACTATATTAAAAAAAGTTGATTTCTTACATTTGTAGGAATTACTTAAAACTCAAATAAATCAAAAGATAGAAAAAATACAAAATTTTGTGGATCAAAAGATGGAACAATTACAAAATTCCATGGCAACCATGATCTTACATACCCTATATGAGATATTACCTAAATTTGATATTACGACATAAGGAAATATTGGAAATAGGGATAAAACAATTGTTGAACCCTAGTCACATATGAGGAATATTTTAGCAATAGTGGAAAACATGAGGATTGAGTCCTAGAATCATGATTAGTAATCATTCCAAGGTATACATCATTGAAAATTCAATTTTGAACTAAGAAAATACTCAGTTCCCAAGATTGATATGAGGAAATTTGATGGTAAAGATCCTATATGAAGCATATTCTAGATGAAGCAATTATTTGATCTACACCAAGTGCCCATTTTACAAAAGGTAATTCTTGCATCCTTGTATTTAGAACCTAATCAATTGGTTTGATACCAATAAATTTGTGAAAGAAAACAATATTATATTGTCCATGGGTCCATTTTTATGAATGAATTGTGTAATATACCAAATATAAAAAGTATGCAGAACAAAAATAAAATCCTAGAAATGGCAGAATAACAATAATATAACGAGAACAATCACCACAATAACACTGAAATGATATAAGAATAACAACATAAATAACACTTTGATTATGAGAGAAATCTTCACGGGCCTCTTCGAGGGGGAAACCTCCAGTCGAGCAGATCTCTACTACAATAATATCCAGGATAGGGTTCTCATACCCTCAACTCCTTTGTATACTAAATATGTCTATCAAAAGAAGCATCTAGAGGAAGATCCTTCTAGAAGCGAAAGCTTCTATTAGGTCTTCTTACATTCGACTTATTTTATTTTATTGCAAGGCCTTATTAATATTGACCTTTATTACATCTGAATATATTGTTCTACCTATGTGCAGGTTAGGACCCTACCATGTCCTCCCCCTTAAAAAAAACTTGTCCTCAAGGCTTGAGATGTGGAAACTGTTGTAGAATGGTAGCTGGTTCCCAAGTGGCATCTGCTGGAGTTGTATCTTTCCACTGGACTAACACTTCCTTGATGGTTCTTTGACGCAGGCGATGCTCACACTGGTTCAAAATTGCTTGTGGCTATAGCCAAATGGATCCTTCTTCGTCTAACTTGGGAAGGTTGGTTTGGATTTGGCACTTAGTTCGAATCACCTTCTTTAAGCATGAAACATGAAAAACATGATGTAGCTTAGAATGATTGGGAAAATCTAACTGATAGGCCACCTGTCCCACATGCTTGAGAACGATGTAAGGACCATAAAACTTGGGCGCTAGCTTCTGACAATGCTTGGCCTTGAGGGAATTTTGCTTGTAAGGTTGCAGTCGAAGAAACACCTAATTCCCTTCTACAAATTGACGTTTAGAGTGGCCTTGATCTGCTTGTTTCTTCATGCAATTCTATTCCATGACGAAATTCTCTTTGAGGGTATGGAGAGTAGCCTCGCAAACTGTAAGCATTTGGTCATCCGCCTGGACCTTTGAGACACCCGATAAGCATGAGAGAACTGAAGGTGGCTTTTGTCCATATACCACTTCAAAAGGAGTCATGCATGTAGCTATATGGTATGATGTGTTGTACCACCATTCAACTAGGGGTAACCATTGAGCCCACTGATTTTTCTTTTCCGAGGAAAAACACCTCAAATATGTTTCCAAACACTTGTTGACAACTTTCGTTTCACCATCATTCTGGGGATGATAAGCTGTGCTGAGATGAAATTGGGTTCCTTGTAGTTTGAACAGTTCTTGCCAAAAATTGTTGGTGAAAGTTGGGCTGCAATCAGAAACAATAGAATGCAGCATGCCATGAAGCTTGAAGACCTGATCCATGAAAATTTGAGCCACCGTGGATGTTGTAAATGGGTGTTGAAGAGTACATAAATGAGAATACTTGGAAAGGTGATAAAAAACCACCATGATGAGTGATTTATTTCCTGATTTAGGTAAGCCTGTAATAAAATCCATAGAGATATCCCTCCAAATAGCAAGTGGAATCAGAAGCGGTTGTAGTGTGCATAGAGATTTGACTGTTTCTCCTTTAATGCGTTGACACACATCACATTCAGTGAAAAAATTATGAATGTCTTGTTTCATACAATCCCAAAAAAAAAACGTTTGTGTAACGAACCTCCCTATTTCGTCACGACATCAAGCCTCAATTTTTTTTTTTTTGTCTGTGCATGTGTACAAGGGTAATAAAGACATTATACTCAACAACGAAACATGACAATGAACACCACGCAAGAAACTCACGCAACAACAACATGATGACCTAACAAGAATAAGAATGACTACCTGCCCGTCCTACCTTACAATGGTTAGGATCTTCAGGACACATAAGCAACCCTCAAGCCTAGGTTCCCATTGATTTTGACCATTTAAGGTCTCAGGGCTGGCGACTGTTCTGAGGAACATGGAGGTGTCTACATCCCACCCCAAAGTACAAGTCCAAGCCGACAAGCTAGAAGACAACATCAAGATCATCCAAGACACTTCACTCCACAATAACCAATTCTATAAATCTTTCAAGAATATTTAAAGTCGGCCCTTTAAATTATTTTTCATAAGGTAGACATTGAAACACTTTATTTACGCTCAAAATAAAAACTATGTTATTTATATAAGGTCACACATTAAACACTCTTACACTCGAAATTGTTACAATAAATTTGATGACTCAAGAAGTAAATAACCGTCTACCATACATTACATTGACATTCCCTTGCGTGCAAGAAGTAAAATCTAACATTATGCAATATGTCATGCAAAACCTTAATTTTCAGGTGCACAAGAAATAAATAAGTTTAAGGCCATCAACCAAAAATAAACTAGATGAAAAAAACTAAGTATCTAGAACCACCATCTACTACATAAATCCCGATGCGTAAGAAACCCAACATCTATGAATATCGTTCATGACATACAATCCATTGCGCAAGAAGAGAGAAACTAAAACCATCAATATTGCATCCACATTGTCTTAAGGCGCCATCTAAATCAACATTAAATAGAATCCAATAAGCCAGTATGAACTTTGACATGGTTCTCAGAGAAATGATGAAATGATCTTGAGCCGTGAACCACTGGGAAACTTCCATTGAGGTATTAGTTCAATGAAACCCACCTGGCCCATCAAATTGGCAACTTCAGCTTCTTTTTCTTCCAATCGCCTCTGCAGTTGTGCCAGCTCTTCCTCTATAGTGTTGTTAGCAGGTGGAGGAACAAAGTTTGATGTGGAGGCAGCATCAGCTGCTGCGACCATAACTGAAACTGTTTTAGGAAGAAATTTGTCGGATAAAAAAAAAGCTAAGTGGAGTAGATATCACATCGCTTGTGCTTTGACATGCGAACTCAGTCGAGTCTTCTCTTTAACATCAATTGTAGGCTAACTAGCTTGGCTAAAATTATAAATGAGCCATTAAGCAAATGGACATTAAATGCAACCAGTCTAGCAAGGTGAAATATGCAACCAATCTTTAATCCAACACTCCTTCTAACTAGCTATTAATCTTGATGACAATAACATCCATTTCAAACTAGAAGGCTACCATTTAAAATAAACAATGAAGCAATAATAAAAGCCCTTATCAAAAAGAAAATTACCAAGGCATTTAATAACATGGAATTAAATAATAAATGTCCTATCAATTAATATAGCACTAACAATACTAACTATGTCATGGAAGGAAACATCATGGAGACATTATTAACTCAATACATTCTAACAAGTGACTAACTTATCTCAAGGTACGAAGGTGACAGTTGTCTGCGAAAATTAAAGGAACCAACTGGGAGGGTAAAATCCATAACGCCAAAGGTGAGATTCACTGCCAGCTAAAGGTAAAACAAAAACTTGGGGCCTAGGGTGCAGTCAGGAAAATGGGAAACTCGTGGCCAACCGTCTGCATCACAGTCCACAATTAAAGGCAAAAGGCATGGGCACACCGACAATGCAATCTTATTTCTAAATAGCCAAAGGGAATTACCGAATCGCTCAGACAGGCACAAACAACGAAATCATTGTCTAATACATTGGCAAAAAAGATTTCTAATTCGCTCACTACCGGGCACCAGTAAAACAAAATCTAAGACAAGAGCAACAGATTTCTAAATGAACATGCCAACCAAGAGAAACGCAGGCAAAAGGAAAAACAAAGTGGACAAAACGTGGCTGGAGGGGAGGATGGAAAGTGGAGTCACTTGCCATGATCAAAAGATGAGCGCACAGATCAAATTCACCTTTAATCGATAAATGCTCAGGGTAATCTGCATATAGAACGAATTTACCAGCATGATCTTTACAAAAACGAAATTGCCAGCATATTCTTTACAGAAACAAATTTGCCAGAAACAAAATTGCCAGAAATGAATTTTACAGAAACAAATTTTACAAAAACAAATTTTTGAGAAACGAATTTGCCTGCATGATCTTTACACAGTGAATTTCTCCATTTAAGGGATGGGGATGCAAGGCTAGAGTTTACACAGAAAAGTTTACAATTTACACAGTAAAATTTACACATCAATGATAATTACACAATAAAAGTTCGCCAGTGAAATGAGGAAGGCACAAGGCTAGAGTGGCCATTAATAAACAATGCAGGGCTAAATTTTTTTAGCCATCACATAATGAAATCGATGAAGGATAATTATTTTTCATCCTTTCCGAATTACAATAGCCGAGTTAACGTTTTTACAACAGTTACCCATTTATAATAGCCAAAGTAAATAATAAAAATAAACAATTTAGTCCAACAAGATCCAAACAAAGATTGAAATTAAATATTATGTCATCCTAGATTACCAATATATAAATGTTGACAACAGTAAGAGAATGCCAGGGCCCTAAGTATAACTCATCGAAGAAATCACAGGGACTCTATCAGTCGGGGCACAGAAAATAAACAACAAGGAAGCAAGATAATCCAACGCATAGGCTCTGCTGAAGGACACAAGTCATCAATCTGGAAGGGACATCAACAGTAAAGGTTCACCTTCACATCACCATCCTCACACAGAAAATAAGGGCATTGAGATCCATAGGTCTTTTAACGCTAAGGCGACGATCATAGATCAGGTTCCTAGCCGACTACTCAAGCGGGGACTGGCATGCTAGGGATGAAAAAGAAACAATTGCATGGGTCACAGACAACCACAAGTCTATCGAGTCAAGCAGGGACGAAGGCCACGAGAAATCAATCAACCAAACAATCAGCTAGGGTAAGAAAAAGGGGTCTGCTATCAATCTAAACATCCAATCCATTTACAATCAATATGCAGATCCAAGCATAAGTCCTAATGCATTCTACTCTACAAAATAAAAGAGCATACTGTTGCCTGATCACCCGCTTTGAATGACATTTCGTGCTCCATGCAACTCCTGCTCACCGACCATCGAGACCTCACCGGTACCTCCTAGTTAATGCTAGGGGTACTCTTCTTCCCCCTTAGACCGCTGAGCCGCAAAGGGGCCACACACGCTATTTAGAGGTTTTGTCTAGCTCCCAACTCGCCTCGCAAGGCCGAGCTACCACTCCTCTTCGAGATGGGTAACCCAACTCCCACAAGTAAATCAGTCAAGCTGATATTTCTGCAGCGTAACGTTACGCAAAATAAGATCCCCTTCATCCTTCTCCTTCCTTTATTTTATAGAGTTTCGAACTTCCTTTCTTTCCTAAAATCTCATTTAATTAAAGTTTTAAAATAAATTCCTAAAATTTCCTCTCCATACAAGTGTCTCCCATCCCCTACATTCCTCCATAAATTAATTTCTTTAATTAAGTAATTATCTTTATTTCCCTCACCCACCTAGAGTTACTCCTAGAATCACTCCTAGGTGTCCCTAAATTCCCTTACAGGTTTTAAAGGCTTTCCCTATTATGAAATTGCTAATTCAGTTTAAAAATTAGAAAGCTCTTAAATGTAAATTCTTTACTAAGTTGACTTCCCACTTTTTCCCTTAAGTTCCCCTTTTTCCTTTTTATGTTACCTCTTTTCCATAGTTTCCTATTTTTTTGATTTATCCCTCTTTCCCCTTTTTACTTAAAACTCAAAAAGGCAGGTGTAAAATTTAACCCCTTTTCCCTTTTTCAATTAATTACTAAATTTTATATTATCAAGAAACTAAAACATTTAATTCCCTCATTACATTTTATAACCACAGATTTTAGTTTTTTTGAATAAATTAATTTCTTACTCTCTTCATGTTACAAGATTTTATGAAGATCATACTTAACATCTAAGTTGTTTTTATTTTAAGTATTATTATTCATTTATTTAATTATTATTTTTAATTTTTTTAAGGTAGACCAAATTTTACCACTAGTGTAATTTAGACTTAGACCTTAGATTTTGTACTGGGCGACAATTAATTAGGGAAATTGTTTTTTTAAAAATACTTAACACGTTAATTGTCCTAAGGCCTTCTAGGTTCATCCCTCTATCATCAACAACGCGACATGCCCTTCAGGACGCACTAGGTGCTCCAAGGGTGCCACTCACCTCATCTATTCCTTTGCGCGACGTGCCCTTCAGGACGCACTACGTGCTCCAAGGGTGCCACTCGCCTTAATACATTTCCTTCGCGCGACATGCCCTTCAAGACGCACTACATGCTCCAAGGGTGCCACTCACCTCTTGACTAATTGGTAGACATCAATAACCCCTGGAGTCAACACTCCATCAGGTGAACTTGTGGGAGACTAAGGGCCTCTAAGGAATAAGGCCCCTGCCTTATTACGCACCCCTTAGAACCATCGTGAGCGACTGTTGCAGTCTTCCTACATGACATCGTGGGTCCTCTCGAACTAGGTAATCGTTAACCTACAGTTCGAGCCACGATGGGAGTGCTAGTAGGCTATGCCAGGGCTTCCGTCCACACCTCTCCCTCAACATCTCTGGTAGTCGTGTGTGACCCCTTTACTTCATATGTGAGTCTGGTCGGCAAGCTATCATCAGCCTGCATCATCAACAAATCATGTCAAAACATATCCATATCATATCACCCAGTCAGTTGCACTAATATCACAGTAAAACAATCAAACACCAATGGCACACTCTCTAACTCGATCCAGAGTCCAAGGGGTTCCATCGATGTCTCTGCATCCTTAAGGTCCAAAACCCTGCACACTCAGTAAAACCGAGTCAATAGCACCTATCTATGTCAAAGTAGTAAAACAACATGTCAGCAACACATAACGCATCATAAGCAAAATCAAAAGTTTTAATAGCTTAAAAATCCAGATCACTTGCAAGCAAGTGTCCTCAAAGAATAAGTTTGTTCAGTGTGCCAGAGTGGGATGTTACATACACCCCCTCTTGGTCTAAACTTCAGCCTGAAGTTTCACAGTATAAATGCCGAAATAAAGTGCATCACATTATCATATGTCTATCTATCAAACAAAAATGGAAACTGCTGGCGCATATCATATGTGTCCTCCCAGGTTGCCAAGTGTGGACTATAATTGTCCCACTGGACCTTAACCTGATCTACCGTTCGATGTCGTAGCTGTCGATCGCAGTGATATAAGATGTGGACCGGCTCAGCCATGGGTGCTCCCTCGTCCGATACCTGCAAGGAACTCATGTCAATAACATGTGTAGGATCACAAATATAATGTCTCAAAACAGATACATGAAAAACATCGTGCATATGCCTCAAAGAAGCGGGCAAGGCTAGTCGATAGGCCACATGCCCCTTTCTCTCCACAATAGTGAAAGGTCCCATGAACCTAGGAGAGAGTATATCTCCCATCCCAAACTTGATCCAACTCTTGTGCGGTTTAACCCACAAGAAGACTCGATCACCGACCTCGTATCTACAGTCGACATGATGTGCATCGACATAACTCTTATGTCAATCATGTGCTTCTTTAATCCTTTATCTTATTGTTTGCATTTACTCTTCCATTTCTTGAATCACTTCTGGTCCCACCAGGACACTATCCTCAAGCCGATCCCAACTCAAGGGCGTCTGACACACTCACCCGTAAAGAAACTCGAAAGGTGCCATCTTAATGGTGCTCTGGTAACTTTTGTTGTAAGCGAATTCCACTAGTGGCAAGAATTCTTCCCAATGCTTTTGTTGGTCCATTACGTACATGCGCAACATGTCCTCCAAGTTTTGGTTCGTTTTTTCGGTCTGTCCATCAGTCTTCGGGTGGTACAMAGTACTAAAGTTAAGTTGGGTTCCCAAGGCTTCTTGGAAACTTGTCCAAAATCGTACAGTAAACACTCATCCTCGATCGAATATAATCCTCTTAGGCACGCCATGYAGCCTCACGATCTCACTGATGAAAAATCTAGCTATGTCAGGTGCCTGATATGTCGTACACATAGGAATAAAGTGAGCACTCTTCGTCAGAGTATCTACTACTACAAAAATCGAGTCATGTYTCTTTGCCACCAGTGGCAATCCAACAATAAAATCCATCGAAATAACTTCCCATTTAGATTCTGGAATAGCATGTGGTTGCAGTAATCCGGCTGGGTGTCTATGTTCATCCTTTATCTGCTGACATTWGTTGACTATGTCTGCCTTCATTCCCTTCCAGAAGAATAAGGGTTTAAGGTCTCCCCTCATCTTCGTGACTCCCGGGTGAGCCATGTAAACTGCTTTATGAGCCTCGCTCAAGATCAACATCCTCAACTTGTCGTTCAGTGGTACATAGATTCGATTTTTAAACCTCAATAAACCATCGCTATCAAATGAAAATCCCTCAAATCGTGGTACCATCATTGTGTTTTGTCCTATAAAACCCTCGGCCTCTTTGTACCATTCATCGTCACACTGTAAATTTTGAATCTTTTCATGTAGATTCTTCTAAAGAGGCAACACCGAAAAGATGCATGGTCTCCGACTCAATACATCTGCCACTCGATTCACTGTTCCTTTTATATAAGTAATCTCAAAGTCGTATTCACTAAGCAATTCCGACCAACGTCGCTATCGTACATTCAGGTCACCTTGCGTAAATATGTGTTTTAGTCCACAATGGTCAGTCTTTAGTTCAAATTTTCATCCAACAAGGTAGTGTCTCCAAACCTTCAAGGCATATACAATGGCTAATAACTCCAAATCATGCGTCGCGTAGTTCTCCTCATGCCTTCTTAGTTTCCTCGAAATGTAAGCAATCACTCATTCGTCTTGCATCAAGACTCTTCCTAAGCCTTCCTTTGATGTGTCAGTGCATACCAAGAAGTCCGTGTCCATGTCAGGGACCTTTAGTATCGGTGCAGTTGTCAACAATTCCTTCAGCCTCTGAAACACTTCCACGCATTTCTCGGTCCAAACAAACTTCTTTTTTTTCTTCTGCAACTCCATGATCAGATTTGCTATCTTCGAAAATCCCTCGACGAACCATTTATAGTATCCTTATAAACCCACGAAGCTACGCACTTACGGGACATTCGTCGGCGTAGGCCATTCCATAATAGCCTCGACCTTGGCTGGATCCATGGCGATGCCTTCGCCGAAGATGACATGCCCTAAGTAGTGAACCTTCGTTTGATAAAAAGAGCATTTGGACAACTTTCCATACAAATTGTGCTCTCGCAGACATTGTAGTACCAAGTGCAAGTGTTTGTTATGCTCCTCCATCATCCAAGAGTAAATCAAAATATCCTCAATGAATACTTGGACAAACTTGTCCAAGAACTCGTGGAACACCCCTTTCATCAAACTCATAAATACCCCTAGGGATTTTGTCAGTCCAAACGGTAAAACAGTAAAATCGTAATTTCCAAACCTTGTCTTAAAGGTAGTTTTAGGGATGTCATCCTCCTTGATCTGTAACTGGTGATACCCTCATCGCAAATCGATCTTGGAGAACACCGTCACACCCTTCATTTGATCGAACAGATCATCAATTCTCGGCAATGGATACTGATTCTTGATCGTGGCCTTCTTCAGTTGATAGTAGTCAATGCAAAGACTCCACACTCCATCCTTCTTTCATATGAAAATAACAGGTGCACCCCACGGTGACACACTAGGACGTATCAGTCCCAGGTCCAACAACTCCTTCAGTTGCATTTTCAACTCTTGTAACTCCGAGGTCGACATCCACTAAGGCGTTCTTTCTATTGGTTCCGTATCTGGTTTTAGGTCTATGGTAAACTCCAACTACCTCTACGACGACATCCTAGGTAACTCCTCTGGAAATACGTCTGCAAACTCTTTCACCACTGGAAGATGTTCTAGACCTTCCGCTACTCCCTTCTCGTTTATCCCAAGGATCACATAAAACTTGCACCCTTTGCGCATACTCTTCTGTAGCTGTAAGGAAGAGATGAACCTCAGGAAAACTCCTTGGTTTCTTCCTACAATCACACATCCTTGTCCCACGTCATCGACCAAGCTCAACCATTTTGTCTTACAGTTGAGTATGGCCTCATGCGATTCCAACCAATCCATACCAATCACAATATCATAAGATCCTAGGATCATGACGTATAGGTTGGCCCTGGTGACAAACTCCCCCAGGTTAAGGACACAACCCATAACCTTTCCTCCAACCTTCTATTTGGCTCCCGAAGCCATCTTTACGAAGCAAAACTTGTCCTGTTCGACTGCCTTTAACTTAATCCTTTTTAGCGCTGCACCAGAAATGAAACTCTCGGTAGCACCGAGATCTATCAAAATACTAAGGGTTTGGTCAGTGACGGTACCTGTCGTCTCGAGCACAGTCAAATGATGCTTTGCTTGATAGTTATTTACCCCTGGATGAATCTGATCTGCCTTGCCCATATCTCCCATGGTAGTGGCTTCGGCTGATCCAGATGCTCTAGTCCTCTCCACCGAGCAATCATGCTAGTAGTGTGGCTCCCCACACGTCCAACACCCCTTCTTTGGCCCAGTAGTCCTGTTACCCGAAGTAGAAGATGACAGTCCATCGGCCTAGAACCCTAGTCTGTTCTGCTAAACATGCCTAAACTGCTGCTGCTTCGGGCGAGGCTGCTACTGATGTTGTGGTCCCCGATAAGGTGTCCGCTGCTGAGGCGTCAGTCGCTGAGGTGTAGTGAAAGTGGATCCCCTCTGGAAGCCACGATATCCTGACATATGTCTCGCTGGTGTCTGAAGCTGCTGTTCTCCAGATGAAACCTACCTTGCTGGTCTCGCTAGAGTCCTGGTATGACCCTGACTGATAAGCTCCTCCTTTACTATGGGGGCCTTCTAAATGACATCATGCAAGGTTTGAGGCATAAAAATCCTATCCTTTTCACATAGGCTGCTGTTAAGGTTGAACATGAACCTGTTTACCTTAAGTTTCTCAGTGTTAAGGTGCGGAGCATACCGGAAAATCTCCATAAAACGAGCCTTGTACTCGGGCACCGTACGACCTCCCTGTCGTAAGGCATTGAACTCATTGAGCTGACGCTCAATGAATTCCTCTGAAAGGTACCTCTCTCGGAACCGTTCCTTGAACAGTTCCCATGACACGTCTTCGAAGGCCATGTTTAGCTGTGGTAGGAGCATCTTCCACCATAGAAGAGAACTCCCATTCAGTTGAAAGACCACCATGTAGACCTTCATGTTGGAGGCATAATTGCAAAGTACGAAGCACATCGCCATGTTCTCCAACCATGCCTCGGCGGCTACGCCATCCGGGGCACCAAAGAATTCAGGAAATTTGACCTTCTCGAGTTCACGGTGAATGCTACTTGTACTGACCAGAGTGCACGGTGGAACCTTAGCGGGTGCCGGCGCCCGGGCCTCATCTCTGTCCAAATGGCTGCTCAGTGCCTCGGACATGCACTGAAAAGATCTCATCATTCCGACCACATTGCCAACTGCTATCTGCTCCTGTTCGAGAACCTGCTCGTCTCCCTGGGGGTTAAACCCCTTAGGCATGGATGCTACTGGAGGCGTCATGCGTCCTCCCCTAGCACCCCGTCATCTGCCTCCACAGCATCCTCTAACCATGATTACCTGCACGCACAAAAGTCAACTCGATCAGCAATAGTATAATCAATCATATCAACGAAATCCATAGCGATCCCAAGTCGCGGATTGAACCCTCTCTGATACCATATGTAACGAACCTCCCTATTTCGTCACCACATCAAGCCTCAATTTTTTTTTTTTTTTCGTGTGTGCGTGTGTACAAGTTTAATAAAGACATTATACTTGACAATGCAATATGACAACGAACACCACGCAAGCATCTCACGCAAAAACAACATGACGACCTAACAAGAATAAGAATGACTACCTGCCTGTCCTACCCTGCAATGGTTAGGACCTCCAGGAGACATAGGCAACCCTCAAGCCCAGGTTCCCATCGATTTTGACCATTTAAGGTCTTAGGGCTGGCGACTGTTCTGAGGAACATGGAGGTGTCTACATCCCATCCCAAAGTACAAGTCCAAGCCGACAAGCTAAAAGACAACATCAAGATCATCCAGGACACTTCACTCCACAATAATCAATTCTAGAAATCTTTCAAGAATATTTAAAGTCGACCCTTTAAAGTATTTTGCATAAGGTATACATTGAAACACTTTATTTACGCTCAAAATGAAAACTATGTTATTTATATAAGGTCGCGCATTAAACACTCTTACACTCGGAATTGTTACAATAAATTTGAGGATGCAAGAAGTAAATAACCGTCTACCATACATTAAATTGAAATTCCCTTGCACGTAGGAAGTAAAATATAACATTATGCAATACGTCATGCAAAACCTTAATTTTCAGGTGCGCAAGAAATAAATAAGTTTAAGGCCATCAACCAAAAATAAACTAGATGAAAAAAACTAATTATCTAGAACCACCATCTACTACATAAATCCCGATGTGTAAGAAACCCAACATATATGACTATCATTCACGACATACAATCCATTGCGCAAGAAGTGAGAAACTAAAACCATCAATATTGCATCAACATTGTCTTAAGGTGCCATCTAAATCAACATTAAATAGAATCCAATAAGCCAGTTTGAACTTCGACATGGTTAAAAATATAAGTAACATCAATTGTAGGCTAACTAGATTGACTAAAATTATAAATGAGCCATTAAGAAAATGGACATTAAATGCAACCAGTCTAGCAAGGTGAAATATTCAAACCATATTTAATCCAACACTCCTTCTAACAAGCCATTAATCTTGATGACAATAACATCCATTTCAAACTAGAAGGCTACCGTTTAAAATAAACAATGAAGCAATAATAAAAGCCCTTATCACAAAGCAAATTACCAAGGAATTTAATAACATGGAATTAAATAATAAATGACCTATCAATTAATATAGCACTAACAATACTAACTACGCCATGGCAGGAAACATGATGGAGACATTATTAACTCAATACATTCCAGCAAGTGACTAACTTGTCTCAAGGTACCATGGTGACAGTTGTCTGCAAACATTAAAGGAACCGTCTGGGAGGGTAAAAGCCATAAATCCAAAGGTGAGATTCGTTGCCAGCTAAAGGTAAAATAGAAACTCGAGGCCTAACGCACAGTCAGAAAAATGGGAAACTCGTGGCCAACTGTCTGCATCATAGTCAACAATTAAAGGAAAATGGCGTGGGCACACCGGCAATGCAGTCTTCTTTCTAAATTGCCAAAGGGAATTACCGAATCACTCAGCCAGGCACAAGCAATGAAATTGCTGTCTAATACATTGGCAAAATGGATTTCTAATTCGTCCACTGCCGGGCACCAGTAAAATGAAATCTAAGACAAGAGCAACAGATTTCTAAATGAACACGCCAACCAAGAGAAACACATGCAAAAGGAAAAATAAAGTGGATAAAACGTGGATGGAGGGGAGGATGGAAAGCAGAGTCACTTGCTCAGGGTAATTTGCATATAGAATGAATTTTCTAGCATGATCTTTACAGAAATGAAATTGCCAGCATATTCTTTACAGAAACGAATTTGCTAGAAACGAAATTGCCAGAAAAGAATTTTAGAGAAACAAATTTTACAAAAACGAATTTGCCGTAAACGAATTTTCTCGCATGATCTTTACATAGTGAATTTCACCATTTAAGGGATGGGGATGCAAGTCTAGAGTTTACACAGTATAATTTACATAGTAAAGTTTACAATTTACATAGTAAAATTTACACAACAATGATAATTACGCAATAAAATTTCGCTGTTGAAATGAAGAAGGTGCAAGGCTAGAGTGGCCATTAATAAACAACGCAGGGCTAAAAATTTTCAGCCATCACATAATGAAATCAATGAAGGATAAATATTTTTCATTCTTTCCGAATTACAACAACAGAGTTAACGTTTTTACAGCAGTTACCCATTTATAATCGCCGAAGTAAATAATAAAAAAAAACCATTTAGTCCAACAAGATCCAAACATAGATTGAAGTTAAATATTCTTTCATCCCAGATTACCAATATATAAATGCTGACAATAGTAATAGAATTCCAGGGCCCTAAGTATAACTCATTGAAGGTGTTGGTTGTGGATCTTGATTATCTTCCTGATTCAGAGGTCCTTGCTTTCAGTCGTGTTTATACCCCATGAAGTATTTACACCCTAGAAGTATGTACACTCTTCCACGCGGGGGAGTGCAGAGGGGGGGTAGCCCCTCTGCGGGGTCCGGGGGGGCTATCCCTTTGGTTGGGGGGTCTGGGGGCAAGAGGGCCCCCAGCAGGGGTTCAGGGGAAGCGTCCCCTGATGGGGGTTTGGGGGCGGAGCCCCGAAGGAAAAATTGCCTTGTAAAAGTATATTGTAATTTCATTGTAAATCTGGACCGTTTATTATAAGGTCGCAGATCTAACGGTAGATATTATGTTAGGGTTTTTTTCCCTAGAAGGCAACCCTCTTTTATGAGGGAAATGTATCGCGGCTATGGATGGTGGTGAATATTGTATTCTGTGAGAGGAGACTGTGAGAGAAAGAAGAGGAAGTTACAGCGGGTTTTGTTGTAGGTTGTATCCCTTAATTTGATGGATAATAATAAAGGAAGGACTTGACAATTTCTCTGGTGGACGTAGACCACACTGGGTGAACCACGTAAATCTGTGTCTCTCTTGTATTGTGTGTCTTCTGTGTTTTGTCTCTACATTTGTTTTATTGTATTGCTCCGCAGTCCTGTTTTTTCTAACAACTGGTATCAGAGCATAAGGTAACTCGCAGGAAAAGAGGGTTCTTGGTTCGAGTGGGAGCAGGGTCGAGAAATTTAACAGCCAAAACTACCAGTTATAAAAAATGCAGATGGAAGACTATTTATATCAGAAGGATCTATTCCTACCATTGAGAGTAGTAGCAAAGAAGCCGGCGACCATGACGGATGAAGAATGGGAGATTCTTGATAGAAAGGCTCTAGGAACAATACGGCTAAGCCTAGAAGCATCGATGGCTTTCAATATTTCGAAAGAAAAGACAACAAAGGGTTTGATGGACGCATTGGCCAAATTGTATGAAAAACCCTCGGCGTCGAATAAGGTATTTCTAATGAAGAGATTATTTAATAT
>JASDQU010438117.1:4171-22664 GCA_032191745.1 Picea mariana
GGATATTTGATATATCTTTGCACGTTTATTTATTATATCTCTTCTCTTATTTCATGACGAAAATAAATCAAATCATGATTTCCCTCCTAGATGACCTTTCTTAGACAAGAATATGATTCCATAAGAAAGAGAACTATTGAACAGATTTGGAATACCCTAGAAGGGAATTCAGCCTAGAAGAATAAATAACAAAGAAGTGAAACCTTCCCAAAAGAGAAGTCCGCCCAGTAAAGAGGACAATAAGAATATAAATAGGATGTACCTTAATAATTTGGACACACTCACTCTCACTCTCTCATATATAAAAAATTAAGGCACAAGTCTTAGGAAGGGTGATGTAACAACTGCAGTGACAATGATTATTCTTGTTTAGTCTTTATGGTATTTCTCTCTTGTGTGCTACTCTTGGAAAAGGTGTGCTACCTTTGTATTATGCTGCTTCTACAACTGGGGTGGCATTTCTGGTTGTAACTTGATATAGCCTTTGTTCTAGGGTTTATTTTTTGGTTCATGATTGTAATTTCTTTGTGAACAAAATATGTCTAAGAAAGGTTGTTGGGTTTTCCCAAGATAAATCTCTTTTATTCTTTTTTCTCTTGTTTATGTTGTTATTTATAAGTACATGATACATATAATTTAATGGTAAATAAGTAAAAGAACGTTGGTAACTCTAATGCTTTGTAGATAAATAAAATCTAACATGGTATCAGAGATGGTTACCTTCCGAACAGTTTGACCACTAGAAGGAAGATCATTGCAGTACCTTGCATTTGTAATAAAATACTTTATCAAGCTCATTGAGACCTATCCCAAGGTCGTTGGGGATAATTATTTCACACAGTAATGCACCCTACCCTAGAGAACCCCCTACAACCCTCAATGTCCAATTTGGTGATGTTTAAAAAGTCAATTTTTTTCAGAGCTAGGATTTCTACCAACGAAAATGTCAACCAACATGAGAGTTGAAGATATATTGGATGGAGGAGATAACTTCATATTATGGAATAAAAAATTTCTTGTCGTTATAGAAGAGAATGAGTTATTAGATAATATCAAGAAGATGCTTCCAAAACCAGAATAATAAGATGCCAAAGAAAATTTCAGGAAGAATGAGGTCAAGGCCAAGATGATCTTGACAGACTCAATAAAGGATCATCTGATACATAATCTATCAGAATTGAAGACAAAGAAGGAAATGTTTGATGCCTTAACCAAACTTTATGAAAGTAAGAAAACCTGTCAAAATCTTACTCTAAGGCATCAACTCATAAACATGACAATGAACAAGTCAGAAACAATAGCCAATTATTTTACGAGGATCTCGTAGATCAAGTACCAGTTAGTAGAAATTGGAGATCTAATAGAAGACACTGAAATCATGACTACTACACTTGATGCATTTCCCTCCTCTTGGGATCCATTTATTCAAGGGATTTGTGCCAGAAGAAAATTTCCCAAGTTTAGCAAGCTATCGGAAGACTGCACCCAAGAACAATCCAGGTTGATATCTAAATCACAGAATATTAATGATGATGAAAGTCAATCACTTGTTGACCAAGCGAAGAAGACAAAGGAAAAAGAAGAATCCAACCCAAATAACTTTAAGATACCGTGCCATAGAAAGGATGCGTCAAATATCAAATGCTACACCTGAAAGAATATGGGACATTATGCCTCACAATTCCCTCATAAACATGAAAAGGGAAAGAAGAATAAGCACCATGCACATACAACAGAGGCTGGAGAAAAAAAGTCAAAGGATGAATAATTTTTATTTGTTTTAGTACTCATAAGAACCATCACTCAAGGGAGTGACACTTGTCTCATAGATAGCGGCACTTCCAAGAACATCATCGGATCCAGAAATTCTCTTTAAAATCTTACATAAAAGAGATCATCCCTTCAAGTGGATCTTGGGGATGATTCCAAGAATGTAGTCAAAGGAACTGGAGAAGCCTCCCTACAACTTGACTCAAGTAACCATATTTTAATTAGGGTTATTTTGTTTGCACAAAACTTGAAGAAAAATGTACATTCCATCTCTTCTTTAGAAGATAAAGGTTTTAGGGTATATTTTTTGGATGGATTTCTTCTATGGCTCAAGAATTCAAGCATTGCTAAAGCTACTATGATTGGTGTCCAAGAGGGAAGACTATATAAATTGAAGGGACACCAAGAAAAAACTCTTGTACACAACAATGTTAGCTCAAGTGAGCTATGATATCAAAGACTTGCTCACATAAACTATAGAGCACTACTGATATTGGGAAATATGGTTATAGTTCTACTCGATATTCAGGTAGAATGTGATGGAGTATACAAAGGTTGCACACTTGGAAAACATTTCAAGGGAAGATTTACTAGCAGTGGAAATAGGTCCAAGGGTATCTTGGACATCATACACTCCAATGTATGTGGACAAATAATGGTACCATCCTTAGGAAACTTTATAAACTATGTCTTATTCATAGACGACTATTCTCGAAAGACATGGATCTACTTATTGAAAGAAAAAGATGAAATCTTCAACAAGTTTTAAGAATTCAAGGATTTGGTTGAAAATATCTATGAAAGGAAGATTAAAGTTTTGAGATATGATAGTGGAGGTGAGTACACCTCAAAGAAGTTTAAATAATTTTGCATAGAAGCAAGGATTAATAGGGAGATAACAACTCCCTACAACCCCCAAGAAAATGGGGTTGCATAAATAAAGAATAGATCCATTGTAGAAGCAACGAAATCGATGATCCATGACCATGGCCTACCCATGCACTTTTGTAAATATTGATATTAGTCGGCATGTAACACTTGATGAAGATGAATCCTTCAGAAAATCAAGGGAGTATCACATGTACATGGACCAAGAGGAGAAACAAGCTCCAATAGAAGCAGTCATGGAAGACTCTACACCATAGGAACCCTTTCCAAAAGTTCAAAATGATATGGTAGAGTCAGAGAGACATGTAGATCCACTAGTCAACAAGAAGAGACTAGCTTGGCTTCGAAACACCTTGCAAGAAGCAGACAGACATGCCGCTCCCAATGGCTCTTTTAGAGAAAGAAAGAGACCACATAATATTTCTAGCTATGTGACATTGATGAGAAACATCATTGATTTAGAGCATTCCACCTTTGAAGAATATGTTGAGAAGCCATGATGGAGGACTATCAGTCCATCAGGAAGAATGGTGTGTGGGAGGTGGTTCTAAGACAAGAAGGGAAGTCAATAGTGACTTCCAAATGGATCTACAAGATCAGGAATCTTGCAAATGACAACATAGATAAGTAAAAGGAAATATTTGTGGCTAGAGGAATCTCCTAGAAAGAGGGAGAAGACTACGATGAGGCATTTTACCCTGTAGCAAAGTACACTTCCATCGGATTGATTGTTGTGATTTCCTCCACAATGGGATGGAAATTATACTAGACAGATGTCAAGACTTCCTTCTTGAATGGTTTAATAGAGGAATAAGTGTACATAGAGAATCCACAAGGTTTTTTGATGCATGGGAAAGATTCTCATGTTTGAAGATTGAAGAAGGCCTTGTACGGATTGAAGTAGGAACCCAAGGCATGATATGCTAGGATAGATAACTACCTGATGAACTTGAGATTTACTAAGAGTGATGCAGACCCCAAGATTTTCTATAAGGTTGAGAATGGTTTCCCGTTGATATTGGTTTTATATAGGGATGAGCTATTTCTGATAGGAAATGAGAAGCTCATAGTTGGGTGCAAGTGAGAGCTCACTTCAGAATTGAATATGAAGGATCTAGGTGTGATGCATTACTTCTTGGGATTGGAGGTGTGGCATAGATCATATGATATTTTCCTTAGACAAGGAAAATATATTGTTGAGATCATATAGAGTTTTGGGATGATGGACTACAAGTCCATGCCCACACCCATGATGATAAATGTGAAGATTTTGAGTGATTCATCTTCATATTTGGTGGATCCCATGATGTGCAGACATTAGATCCTTGATGTACATGGTTAACACCAGACCATACATATGTTTTGTAGTGAATTCCTTGAGTCATTACATGGTTGAACCAAAACATGTACATTGGATGATAGGAAAATATATTTTGAGGTACCTACGTGGTATAATTGGATATGGATTGAGATATGTCTCGGGTGGAGATGTGAAGTTGAAGGGATATACAAACTCTGACTAGGCAGAGAGTGGAGTGGATCAGAAGAGTACTTATAGATGTTTCTTCAGTTTGGGATCAAGTATGATTTCATGGTTGAGAAGGAATCATACATCAATAACACTTAGTATATCAGAGGAAGAGTATATCACAACTAGTGTGGAAAGTCCTGAAGCAATATGGCTTCACAAGTTTCCAGTAGGGATATTTGATCTAGAATTTGAGACAACTTAGATACATTGTGACAATCAAATTTGTGTAAGGATTTTAGAGAACCCTATCTCTCATGACAAATCAAAGAACATAGAAATCAAATATCATTACATTCGAGACATGGTGCATAGAGGTTATATAGAGCTCCAACACATATCCATAGATGAGAAGATAGCGAACATTCTTACCAAGCCTCTATCTAGAGTGAAGTATGAGTAATTTAGAGATAAGATTGGCATGATGCAGAATGTCCACCCATGTTAAGAGGGAGGTGTGTTGTTACTCCTCCTTTCGGATAACCCCTCTAGCCAAGGGTTCTCTAGATCAGTCATGCAAGGTGACTAAGGGGGCAATGCACTACCAGACTTGATAAGAGAAGAAACATCACACACATAGTTGTGATGACTATGGGATTATCTTTGTGCTACTAGACGAGACTATAACTATGGTTGATGTCATTGTATTACGTGTGTGATACTAGTTGATTGCTACATAGTTATATAGACATCGACTATGACTATGGATGATGGCATGGTAGTATATGTGTGCTACTAGTTGATTGTTGCATAGTTGTAGACTATGACTATGGTTGATGACATGGTAGTAGTTGTGTGATACTATATTATTGTTTCACAGGCATAGGGATTGCAGACTATGATTATGGTTGATGGCATGGTAGTAGTTTTTTGCTACTAGTTGATTGCTCCATAATCATAGAGACTATTGGATTACATGGTGGTAGATTGTGTAGATACTAGTTGATTGTAGGATAGATAAATTGTGTCTCTAGACAATAGATGTGTGCTACTTGGAGTGGTTGTGTACCACTGGATAGTAGTTTTTTACTACTATGGATCAACACAATCGTGTTCTAGTAGATGTAATTGTAGTAGTTGTGTGCTACTAGCTGATTTCCATGGAGACGACCAGCTCACATTGGGAGTAGCTATGTGCTAATTGATTTCATATACTATGACATATGATTCGAGATATCGATGGAATTATGGTATTTTTGTGCTACCATGTGATTGCAGAGTAGTTAGTGGACTAGTAGATGAAGACATCGTGAAAGATACCTCCCTAGCTAAGAGGGAGTGTTGATGTTTTGGTATTTGTAGGAGGTTCTTTCTCTCCTAGATTACCTTTATTATATGAGAAGAATATTCTGGGAGCAAGAGAACCATTGAACATATGKGGAAATACCCTATAAGACAAGTCRACCCAAAATAATAAAGAACAAAGCAGTGACACCTTTGCAGAAGAGAAGTCGACCCCGTAAAGAGGACTRAAGACTATAAATAGGAGGCACATTAGCTCATTTGGAAACACTTACTCTATCTCTCATCTACAAAAAATTAAGGATAAATTGCAAGGAAGGGAAASAAAAGAACTGYAGTGACACAGATTCTTCTTTTTCAGTCTTTCATGTATTTCTCTCTTGTGTGCTACTCTTGGAAAAGGTGCGCTACCTTGGTATTGTGTTGCTTATGCACATGGGGTGGTAGTTTTGGTTGTACCTTTAGYTATCCTTTGTTCTGTTGTTTATATGTTGGTTCATGATTAGACTTTCTTTGTGAACATAATCTATCTAGTAAAGGTTTCTAGGTTTTTCCCCCATTTAGGGTTTTCCCAAGATAAATCTCTTGTGTTCTTTTGTCTCTTGTTTATGTTGGTATTTCTCAGTACATGTTACATATAAGTTAATATTAAAGAATTAAAACAACATTGGTAACTCTAATCCTTTGTAAATAAATAAAATATAGCATTATCAACAGATCATCTATATATAATACAAGATATACAATTTTTTTCCAACTTTCTTTACAAAAAAAGTTGCATCGTCAAGATTGAAGTGCTTGAAATTTAATTTTAGAACATGCTCAGTCGATGTTAGTAATTATTGTTTCAATACATATAAGGATTTCATGAGCTTTCATACCTTATGTTATTTTCGCTTCACAAGAATTCCTTCTGATTGAGACATGAAAACATTATCTTTCAAGTCTCCATTCAAGAAAGAAGCCTTCACATCCATTTGATGAATTTTCCATCCATTATGTCTTGCCATGRAAAATAGAGTTTGGATGGTATCAGATTTTGTTGTGGGGGAAAAATATTTCTCATAATCAACACCTTRTTTTTGTGCAAATCCTTTTTCCATGATCCTTGATTTGTGTTTGTCAAGTCTGTTATGTGATCTATAATTGTTCTTGAATACCCACTTGTAGTTGATTGGTTTGGTTCCAAATRAAGGATCCACCAKCTTCCATGTCCCATTMTTCATGAGATTATCATGTTCCTTTTTCATGGCTTCTTTCCATTCATCATGAGAAGAATATTCTTTAAATGAAGTTAGTTCAATATTGGTAGATAAATTCAACTCACAATCATACGAAACATCCATTTCAACTACATCATCTGAGTTTGAATTATCTACATTAGTTACATCTTATTTTGAGGACAATATGGTTCCTATCTTCCCGACCTCATCAGGATGAACACTTTCAAGTTTTTTATGATTCATTTTGGTGGACATTTCTAAGGTGGTCTAGTTTTTTTAGTTGATTGAGATGGTGTTGAGTTCTCATCAAGACATAGATTTTCAATCCACCTGATCACATCATCCAAGTAAGCCTCAGGTTATGATGAAGTAGAAGGAACATTCTCAAGAGGGGAAGATGGTTCTTCATAAGGAGATTCCAGATATTGACCCAAGATGGGGATCCCCCCTTCAAGATGTGGAATCTCATCATCAAATTCATGATATGTATTTACACAGGTAAATATGTCTAGATGATCAAGCTACCTCTCAACAGTTTTGTGTTTCTTTCTAGATTCAAGAAATATTGCATCTTTGGAAAGGAAAAATTTCTTATTTGTCTCATCATAAAGATGATGCCCCTTGGTGGAATTTGAGTACCCCAAGTAGATGCACTTCTGACTCCTTTCATCAAACTTGTTTCTTTTCTCCTTAGGAATCAAGGCATAGCAGGTGGAACCAAAGACCCTAAGTTGCCTCATCGAAGGAATGTGGCCATATTACATTTCATATGGAGACCTTTTATTAAGAGTATGATATGGAAACCTATTTTTAACATAAACTGCACATTGAACTGCATCAATCCAAAACATGAATTTAACATTCTTGAAAAACATCATGGAATGAACCATATTTAGGAGTGTCATGTTCATTTGTTTAGCAACAAAATTCTCTCATGGATTGTATGGAACTTTGGTTTGATGTTTGATCCCATGCTGGAAAAGGTAGATTTCAAATTCATTAGAAGTATATTCTCTTCCATTGTAAGTGCAAAGAGAGACAATACGAGACTGAGCTTCATTTTCAAACCATACATGAATTTTTTTAAATGTTTCAACAGTTTGTGATTTATCTTTCAACACGTACACACAACACATCATGGTGTAATCATAAATAAAAGTCATGGTATATTTGTTTCCATTAGCATAAGGAACATGTACAGGTTTGTACAAATAAGAATGAATCAATTCAATTTTTCTATAGGCTCTGGAAGTAGAGTCATGAAAGGGTTGTTTGATATGTTTACCAAGGATACAACCATCACGTCGCTTCGTTTTCCTAGGAATAGTAGGAAAACTAGAAACACCATTATTTCTAAACTAATGAATACTATCATAATTAATATTCACCAAATCTAACTTTCCAGAAAATACTAAATGGAATTATAGCTGAGTCATGATGAGAGAAGTATGCATCAATGCATGTATGGGAAGATGTCCCATTCAACTTCAACAATTTTCCATCTTCCATTTCATTCATGACAAGCATGTTGTTAGAATCATTCCTTATTTCAACTTTGCCACCAAACATATGAACATAGTGGCCGTGTTGTCTGATGTGCACAAGGGGCATCAAGTTTCTTTGCATCTTAGGAAGATAAAGTACATTGTGTAGAATAAAATTTGAGAGTCCAGGTAACTTAATCCTGATGGTTCCCATTCTCGAAGGTTTGAGACTTGATCTATTTGCAAAGTCCACTATTCCATCTACATTTTCATCAATGTCTTTGAATAAATATCTTCAAAATGTCATGTGGGAGATTTTTCCCATGTCAAGAATCCATGCATCTTCCCAATAAGAAAATGAAGGATTAAATAAATATTCAGTTAAGCCTATATTGCAATGGGAAACAACATAATGAAAAAGTGCTTTAACTTTCGTTGGTCCTGAAGTTCTATCTATGTATTCTTTCTGACTCTGTTTTTCCTCTTTGATCTTCTGTGATAGAACTCTACAGTTGATGGCTACATGTGACCCATTCATTCTGCAACGGTTAGAATGAATATTGGATTTTTCATGGGGATTATGCCAACCCCCTTCCTTTGAGATTCTTATTTATGTGTCCTCTATTATTTCTTTTATGTTGTCCAAATTCACTTGTTGATACAAGTGAATGGATTGTTGTCTGCTTGAAATGATAGTTGTGAGTTAGATAGTTGTGAGTTACAAGGTGATGCACTAAAGTAACAATGGAAGATTTTTTGAAGTATACAAACTACAAGGGGATGGTGATATGGACCCAATATACTTTCTATTAAATCTGAAGCACCATCCTATTCTCCCAAAGAACCACACTATTCTCAGTTCCGCATAATAGTAAATAATGCAAAGCATTAACTTTGAAAGCAAACTAGACAAAGATTTAGTAAAGAATGCAAATCATTAACTTTCAAGAATCAGAACAACGTCTTCAGTGCTAGATTTATTTAAAGAATATTTACGAAATCTCTGGAAATAACAATACCCAAGATTCAAATGGAAAATAGATGGTTGACGATGGTTTGTACTTGCAGGTTTGTATTAACACAAGAGTTGAATGACAGAGATGCATGAGACTTTAGCACTTAGGCATGAGACAAATACAAGAAGTTCCCATTCACTGATAATGTATTAGTAAGGTATCGTATATTATCTAGAACGTGTTACAGTGCTAAAATTTGACGGGAAAATATACTCAGTAGGGACTATCTCCATTTTGTCAAGAAATATCAAAGGTATGAGAAGAGACATTCGAACATACCAACCCATATTTCACCATGCTTTCGTTATAGGAATGGGATCATGTTATCGTCGGGTAATGTAGGCCTTTATCCAAGACTATAATATTTAATATTTTTCATGGAAATAGAGGCGAATTTTATTACCAATGGTGTAGTCGATAGGCGCTCGAGTCGATGGTAGCGACGTGATGTGAGATTCTACGAGTTTGAGATATTAAGTTAGGGGTACGTTGAGTGATGGTGTCACACCGACTACTCTAAACTCTAAACCCCAACAAATGGGAATCATTACTATAATATGACGATGAGGTTAGGTTTTACAAAGACGATCACAGTATATCTTTTGATGGTTACTTTGTAAGACAAATAAAGACAGATAAATGTAGTATGAAAACAAACCTTTCGTTGGTTTCTATGGATTCTATACAGGGATAGATACTGATAATTATCGTCGAAGGATTTGTAGAGATAGTGTTTACTCAGACCAGGGATATCTAACGCATGGAAGATGATTTTAATCATAAAGAATCATTTAGGACTGCATAAGGATTAGAAGGCAGGTCAAGCATTTTCTATAAACTAGCAAGGAAACGTCCAAAGAAGCTCTCATACAATTTTCCGGTCAAAGAGTGGGAAGAAAAGTAACTCCACACTTGATGTGATTTACATTATCATGATAGGTGCATATATACATTAATAAATTATTGTAGGTCTTTCCCAAAGGGAGACCCTTCCTACCACCTACTACTCTTCATATTTACATCTTATGTTACAAGTAACACAATCCCAAGGATTACATGTCCAACACTTCATATTTTCTATTGCATCTCTTAGATAAAACAAGGTCACCATCTAGTCATAAAGGATTATGGTTTGAATCGTTACTTAAAACAATATCTTGATTAGTTGTGGTTCTGGTATTAAACTCTCCTAATATTAGGATATTACCTTTGTTTTTCATATTGTAGATATCTTTCTCTAGGATTTTGTAGGAACAATTCTTATCTCGATTGTTTTTTGTATAAAAAGTAGAGTTAATGGGTGTGAAATAACATATTGCTTTGTAAATTATCTTCTTATCATTAATATATGATATCTACATCCATATGTACTGATTGAGAGGATCTTTCTTATGAATCCTAATGTGAGGAGAGATGCTTCTTTTTATGTAATTAGCCATGCCTCCAACCCCTCTACAGAGGAACTTCTTGTGCCATGTTGACCACAAAACAAATCCTTCTATATTAGGGATCCTAGATTCTTCATGCTCCCAAGTTTCAACCAAGAAAATAATATGAATTCCACAACTTACTATAGGCCCTTTACTCGATGGAAAAACACAACAATTCAAAGAGAAGATATATAATGCCCAAAATTGTTATTTATTGTTATCTTTTTGGTCTCTATCCATAATAATATCCTTTTGATATTTTGCTCATTTCCCTTCATTCCTAGCTTCTTTTACCTTTTGAACTTTCTTCCTTAATTCAACTTGGTCCTCTAGAATGAGGTATTCATTGATAAATATTCCCAACCCTTTTAAATGGTGATTAGAGCATACCTGAACCCAAATCAACATATCTTTTTTTTCAATTAATTTTCCCAACCTTTTGCTTTCATGAGACAAGTTGTTTCAATTTGTGATTTATTTTTTATTTCTTCCTTGACTATTGTGAGGGTGTCCTATTATGAGGTTCAAGGATGTTCTATTAAATTGTTGATTAACTTTTATTATATCTCTCTAATATTGTCCCTAAGATTACAATTTTCTTTGACATCTCCTTGTTTTTTTCTTCATTTTGTTTTTCTATTTCTTGTAATCTAACCTCAATTTTTGCATCTCACTCTCCAACCCTAAAATTATATTTTCTACGTGTCTTCATCTTATTTTCAAAAGATTTAAATTTATTATGAAACATTGTTTCCAACTATATTCCCTCCACACACACACACACACACACACACACACACACACACACACACATATATATATAATTCAACCCACTTACATATTTTTTTTATTTTTTAAAAGTAATGTTACTTTGTTGGACAACATTTCTCCAATGGAGTCATGCAATGACAATACCAAAAACAAAAACATGGATGAGATGCATCATTGAAAGAATATACTTAGTTGAGTACGCAATATACAAAATGAACCATTGAGATTTAATTCCTTAAAGTGAGTTTTCCGTCATGCTAATGCTAATCTAGCTATGGGGTATGGAGTCACCAACAAGTGATGGTCGTTTCTAAATAAATAATTCTTGCCTCTTTATATTTATGTTTCCTTTACCCATTGCATTTTGTATGTACATGAATAGACATTAAGGAAGTTGGTGCAATTTGAAATATTGAAGAGCGACATGTTGCAGTTTACTTATTTAATATACAACGATGAAGTTGGTGCAATTTGAATTATTGAAGAGCTATATTTTATTGTCTATTTTTTTTAGGAATGCAATTAAGTTTGATGGTGATGGTGATTAACATCTACCTGTGATTAAATTTGGTTTATGAGAGTTGAAGAAACTTAAAGAAATATATGGTTTTCTTTAGAATTTTATTTTTGTGTTCCAAAAGATTAAAGAGAAACATTCTTAATCCATTCTAGTTTTGATGAGTTAAAAAGTTAGAAAGGTGATGAATTAAAAATTTAGATGGCTATTAACATGTGACTAAATTTGGTTTATACGAGTTGAAGAAATGTAAAGAATTACATGTTTTCTTTAAAAAAAAAAATTGTATTCCAAAAGATTTAAGAGAAACATTCTTAATTCACCATAGTTTTCATGAGTTAAAAAGTTAGGAAGGTGATGAGATAAAAGGTTAGGAAGGTCTATGTTATAATAAATATTTTGAAATTGTGAGTTAAAGATAGTTTAAGAAAAAATGTTTTTCATTTTTAACCATCTTTATGTCACAAAGATGACTTTAACCATTGTGATGAATTTAAAAAAGGTAAGGAATTATATGGATTTAAAAAAAAAAAAAATCATTTAAAAAGGTTTAAGAGAAGCTCATCATAGTTTTGAAGGGTTAAAAGGTAAAAAAGAAGATTGTATAACAAATATTTTGAAATTGTGTTTTAAAAATATTCTAAAAGAGTGCTTTTCATTTTCAACCATTTTATTGTCATAAAGATTACAAATTCTTTCAATTCCAAAGTTTGAAAGTTTTAAGAATTGTTCAATGCCCTACTTCACTATAGAGTTTGTAAGAATTTTTTTTTTTTTTTAACAATGTTAATTTTCTTCTTAAAATTAATCAAAATATAAAAATATATATATACTTAAATGGCTTTTTAAATTATGGTTGATCTTTTTTAATTCTCCAATTCTTTATAGTAACATAATCTTTAAAAACATCTTATCTTCCAAATTATTTATCTTATTATTATATATTAAGTACAAACTAAAATTTTATATATTAAAAACAAACTAAAATTTTATATATTAAGTGCAAACTGAAAATGGCATAACAGATTAAATATGATTTAAAATATTAAAAAGTACAAAAGAAAAAGTGTTTTTTTGGGCATGAAAGGCTTAATTATCGAAACAGTCACGCGAAAATCCAGCTCCATTAATATGTGTGGCGACGACGCTATCTAGATGCACATGGGCAAGTCGTACACCACCAAGAGCTTGCAATTAGTGAGTACGCCAGATTATCATTCTAATTGAATTAATGAGTGCAAGAATTTCTCCGTTAAATATGAGAGTACAAGAATGTTAGTTGACCAACGTAAATTTTCTGACTTGAAATTGGAATAGCAAAAAAAATATACAAAAACTATATGTAATAATATAAATACTATAAAAATATATTGCATAAAAAAATAAAATATAAAGATGATAGTGTCATATTTAAAAAAAGCATTTACAACACAGCAGTAGAGGAGAACCAATATCATAGAATGACAGTGTGAGGAAATAAAATACAAAACTAATGTTATATAATGAAAATGCTAGGAAACAAAATACAAACACAATGTTTAAAAGGTAATAATATTATCCTCAACAATACATTAAAAATAATAATTTCATATTTAATATTTATTTATAATTAATAATATAATAGTGAAAAAAACAACAAACATAATATTATTTTTCAAAAATATATTAAAAATAATAATTTTATATTTAACATTTATTTATAATTAATAATATAGTAGTAAAAAAAACAATAAATAAATATATGGATGATATTTATATTAATAATGTATAAAAAAAAACATAATAAATTTTTCATCATAATTATTTTTTTGGATAAATGGAAAAGGGAAATAAAAATGAATAATTCTCTATCTAAAATATTTTTACAAGATAATTTATTAGTAAAAACAACAAGCATGGACACCCAAATGCAAAACAGAGATAAACAAGAACATGTGTCCAAATGCAAAACAGAGATAAACAAGAACATGTGTCCAAATGAAAAACAGAGATAAACAAGAACATGTGTCCAAATGCAAAACAGAGATAAACAAAAACATGAACATGTCTGAAAAAATCATAACATCTACATTTTTTTAAATAATCCAACGGAAAGGAAAAAATAATATGAAAATGATTGTTTTCTTGTATAATTATGCTGCTAGGGCCATGAAAATATTAATCCTTTTCCAAATAAATTCATGATATATATCAAAATTTCAATCAATGTTCCCAAATCTTTAAAAAAATTAAAAAACAAAAATAAAAAACTATGAATTAAAAAATTTGACTAACTTTGTAACTTCAAAGTTATTAAAGAAATAATACAATATATTGTTATTTCGCTAGCTAGCTTCCATTCCTATTAAAGAAACAATACCATTTAGTGTTTGTAGGAGGAAATGAAATATTAAAATCATATTCAAAAAATATTACCATTATTTTAAGAATATATTATAATTATTTATTTGGCACATTTATAATCAATAATTTAATAGTAGAGTAGAAAATAATAAATATGTGCTAGATGGATAGATAAAAGGGACAAAATTGTCCATGTGTAGGCTAGAAGGGAAATCAAAAGAAATAACATCACATATAAACTAAAATATAATATTAGTGAAAAGAACAAGAAAGCAGAAGATATATCTACAAGAAAAGAATACTCCATTTACAGAAGCATGGCTACCTGAATGCAAAATAGAGGTAAATGAGAACATGTTAGAATAAAGAATACAGCTCAAAAGATTAACTGAATTTTAAATAGCATTGATTTTTCAAGACAATCAATTTACAACCAAACATAAAATGAAAATGACTATTTCCCTCACATAAAATTTGCAACAAAAGCTAAAAAAAATATGAATTTTGTACTAAGTAACTTCATCATGTATATCAAAATTTTAATTAATATAACTAAATCTTAAAAAATAATCTCAAAAATTAAGAACAATGGACTAAAAAAATTCACCAATTTCAAATCCTACTAAAAACTTTTAATACAACTTAAAAGTAAATCTAACAATCTCATCATATCTAAACTGTCATAATCACTACTTTAATTAATTTTGTTTTGTCCAAACTATCCTAAACACTTCTTTAATTAATTTTATTTTCAACAAAACCTATAATAGTCTAAATTATTTACATTTGAATGAATAATAGTCATTTTTTTTAATTTGCTCGTATATGCCAAGATTAAATATTCCAACATCCTCTACAGATCCCTCCAACATATTTGTAACTTAAATATTCCAACATCATCTACTAATCCCTCCAACATATCTGTGCATCATAAGCACTTTACTAGTTGGAGAAAAATAACAAATTATAATAATAGTTCACTTAGTGTGTTATCCCTTTTCCAAAGATAACACTACACAAGAAACAAAACAAAAACGTCAAAATTCATAAACAAATTTAGCAAGCCTAGAGAATACTACAAAACAACCAAACCAAACAAAAATTACATCAACGAAGTTAGAAAGCCGAAAGTCAAAAGAGAACACTCCACAACAAACCAAACTAAACAGGAAAAAATACATTCAGGAGAACTGAATAAAAAATCACCGACCAAGCAATCCAGAGAGAGCAAAAATATTAAAATATCTCGTTCCAACTCAAGTTACAATTCTAAAATTGACGATCCCTTCTGGATTTTCGTTTAATTTTGCTCCACTGGAACTATAATAGCGCGTTTCAAAAACAACCTACAATCCTATTCAAGAATATAAATCTTTTTGCTCCACCGTAACGATAATCCTATTAAAGAATTTAAAGTATGTCCAAACACAATATCATCCTATCTGAAAGATCATAAGTTAAGGCTTTAGTTAGTTTTATTTCCGAAAAACCTACAGTGTTATAGTAATCTGAATTACCCGAATTTCCTGAATCAATTTTTTTAGTTAGCTCGGTAATGTAGGCTCAAACATTCCAATCGCTCCCGCAAATCTTACCATCTGTGCATCATCCCCAATCCCTCTGGCACAACATATCTGTGTATCATCAGCACATTATTACTCGTTAAAACTACAATGTTACTAGCTATAAATATAATCAATGAAAACAAAAATTCTAATATTCCTAATTTTACCCAGTATGATGTATCTAATTCAAAGATAACATTACACTGCAAACAAACGAAAACGAACTCAAAAAATTCATAAGCAAGTCTAACAAATCCACTAAAAAACGAAAACAAAACCAAAAAAATTCATAAACAAATATACCAAACCGAGCAGACGGAGAACACTGCAGAAAAGACGAAACCAAACCAAACCCAAAAAATTACATACACACAGTTCAAAAGCCAAGAGAAAACAGTCCACAACAAATCAAACGAGACAGGGTAAAATACATAAGGAAAAACTAAACAAAATGTCACTAACCAATAAAACCAAAAAGAACAACAGCTCAAACAAAGAATGCTCCAATTCCTATGAACAAAAAAAAAAACGGAATGAATCCTGCAAGAAGCATACAACAATTCTTCCCTTCGAAAGATATAAAAACAAGGCAATCGAACTCAATTTATATAGTAAATATGAGGCTCCAACGGTCATAGAGCTTTCTTCCTTTTTGCTCCACTCACGGGTACTAACGCTTTTTTAAAAGGGTAATAAGCTTTTTCCGGATTTAACATTTACTTTTTTTACTTTAGCATTTCACTGTTTTTTACATTTTTTTAACCGTTATATCTCTAGAGCACCTAATTATAGGGATAAAGGGATTTTTAATTCCTGTTTAGCTCTAGATTTTTAAAATTCTCTTTCACTGTTTTATAATTTATTTCAATACCTCAGCAGTTGTTTGTCTAATAAATTCGAAATGCAATTGAAATGAATAGATCTTTTTGGGTTTAATCTTTTTACTCTCTTTAGTAGTACCTTGATGATTTTGATTGACCAGCCGAGTCTGTAGGAAATAGTGACTTTTGCAGTTTAGTGTTCAATATTTTTTAGTTTTAATTTTCACTTATATTTTAATCCATTCCTATCTCTGTATTTAAATTCTCCTTGTTTGCAGAGCACAAATTGTTTAAATGTTAAAAATATTATACATGATTTTCTTTCCCCAGAAATATGTATCGGGCAACTCTCAGATGTCCGTGAGAATGACGGAGAATATGCTTAAAGGTCGTTAATAAGTAGAGGGTGGTGATTTCATAATTGTTAATTGATATTGAGAATAATTATTAAAAATATTAAAAATTGTTTAAATGTTAAAAATATTATACTGAGAATATGCTTCGGCTTAGGTGTCCGTGAATTGTTAGTAAGTTGAGAGGTGATTTTTCATAATTTTTAATTGACAGTGAAAATAGTTTTAAAAATTTTAATTATTAATTTGTTTTTAAAATAATTTTTTTATGTTTATATTTAAAAATAATTATTATTTATTAATAAAAAAAATATATTTTTATGATTTTTAGGGATGGATTTGTTTGCTTCTTCAAAGTTAAGAAGAAAGGATGAACAACAAAAAAGATGAAAGTTATTGCAATAATATATTTGTTACTTGCATTTACTGAATTTGGATGATGAAAGTTATTACAATACTATATTTGTTACTCAACATATTACTTGTATGTATTTGAATTTGGATGATCAAAATAATCATTATTTTTCGCAACTAACTAAACTAAACCTAATTAAACCTAATTAACAAAAATTATGAACACTGTATTATAATTTTTATTAAATAAAATATTAAAAATAAAATATAGGTTATTAACACCAAGTTAATAAAATATATAAAATATAATCAACAAACTACATAGGATAATATTTTAGATCATGGTACCATTGCAAGATAAAAATTTATGCTAACTTAGACCATGGTACCATAGCAAGATAAAAATTTATGGTAACTCATATGTTGTGTTGTTGATTAAAGATTTTAGATAAGCACATCTAAACCTAAACGTCACAACTAGTTATTCTGACTTTCAAGCGATGAGAAAGCTTTAAATATTTTATAAAATATTGTAATTTGAAAGCTGATTAAATATATGAGATAGACTCACTTTAACCCATTAAACCCTCCTTATGCATCTTAATTTTTTAAGTGGAGAGAAGGTTCATGTGTTTTGAATATGAGATAGACTCACTTTAACCCATTAAACCCTCCTTATGCATCTTAATTTTTTAAGTGGAGAGAAGGTTCATGTGTTTTGACTAGATGTTCGGTAATTTAAAAATTTTGAATTTTTAATTAAAATAAATTTACATAAATATCAAAATTATTATTATTATTTTAATTTGATAAATTTATAGTTAAATTAGATAATAGTTATTATAATTTTAAATATGTGATTAAATTTATTTTATTAATTTATTTTTTAAATATTCTATTTAAAATATATATATTTATTATTTAGATCAATTAAGTTTTAGTAGACTTTAATCATCATCATCATATTTAAAAAAAAAAATACCTTTTCCAAATTAATATAAAAAAAAATATAACTTTTATACATTATTTATTTTGAGATTATTTTAAATGGAGAAGAAATGAAAGTAAATTGCTAAAACCATTTACTCATCATTTAGTCTTTACATACATATTTTATAGACTTTTTAATATATATATATATATATATATATATATATATATATATATATATATATATATATATATATA
>JASDQU010438117.1:33697-54896 GCA_032191745.1 Picea mariana
CTTCAAACCAATTACAACCTAGTGGTTGTTCAGGTGTCCCCTTCTCATGGTTGATACACTCTTTGTTTTTCATTACTTTGTCTAAGTCTTTTCTAGTTCGAAATTTTAGACTTTTCTTCTATGGTTATCTAGACTACTAGTTATCAAGTTCAACTTTAAATTTTGTGCTAGCTTCTCTATTTGGGAAGACACGCAATCATGATTCCTTTTGGTTTTGCTTTCTTTTAATAACTGGAGTTAATATTTGAATAAAAAACCATACTAAAAAATTTATAATAAAAAATAATTTATATTTAATTAAAAAATATTTTTTTTTCATATTTATATGGATATATAATAACTTAAATGTATTATTTTTTATTATAATTAATTCCTATTATTTATTTTTAAAAATATATTTTTTATAATTAAAATAATAAAAAAAAAATTGTATTAAAAAATATTCTTTTAGAAAATTAAACCAAGGTTAAAAAATATGTATATGCGGCTACAATTTCTCTCTAGTATGTGAATATAAAAAATAAAACTGATAATAACTTTTTTAATATGACACATCTAATTTAAAAAAAAAGTCAAATTTGTGTGTGGATAATTTTTTGGACTATATTAATTTTTAATATTTTAACAATTAATAAATAAATTATATATATATATATATATAAGATAAAAAAAAATTAGAGAAAAACAAATCATGAAATATATCTGAAAATATTACAAGTTAATCTTCCAAAAAATCTATGTAGAATGAGTCATTAATTTGTGATTCTATCTCCATGAATATTAGTTTTGCTAGGGTTTACTCAGGCCCCTTAGGATTGTACGATGAGAGTTCCCTCTGCCTTCCTGTCCGCTCCTGATTTGTTATCCTTTGCTTTGCATTTTCGGTTGTTTAGTCCCTTCAGTGTCTCCATCGTGGCATGGTTTTAACACCAATGGCACAAAACCTTGACCTATCCTGCGCTGACGAGGACGATATTTGGGCCAAGGATGGCCAACTCCTCGTCGACGAGGCATATCAACTCCTTTATGATTTTCAGCGTCAGTTGAGGTCTCCACTGAACAGTCTGACACCGGATAAAGCTGAAGTTCCCACCTCTTCCCCTTCCCTTATTGCAGCTGACAATGCCTTTACTTCTGACTTAATTTCCCTGCCAAAAGTGCGACAGGTGCCTCCTCTTCCTCCTAGATCTCGTCCATTTAGAGACACTCACGTGCCTGGCACGATCCCTCCCTGTCACCGTGCCCTTGCCGATTACTACGATGGGACTAATCTAGAACGTTCACCCCCCTCTGGCTTTTCCTTGCCGCCTTCTGATACTCTGCGTTCTCGCGTTTCTATTCCTGGTGCAGGCCAAAATCGCACTTCTAGTGAAGCTGCTCGTTCAAATCGGAGGAAAAAATGCTGGAAGACTAGGGTTGATAAGCCTAGTTGTGTACTTGGCACTGATATCTTGGTGGACAGAGTGTTGGGTCTCATGGAGAGAGCCCGTGTTGGGAAATTTTGTTATGCTAATACGAGTATGCGCTAGCTTACAGAATGGATTTTCTCCTACTGGAAGACTATCCTTGGGTACTGCCCTCGGTTTAGCCTTCTCTCGAAACACTGGTTAGTATTCCACTTCCTCTCCGAAAGTGACCTCCTGCGCATTCTGGATACGCCCTGGATCGTCGGAAGAGGGGTGCTTATGATGAAATGATGGAGCTCGGGTTTCAATCCACTATTGGAAAATTTTAGAAGAAAATCCATCGCGCTCGGGTGCATTCTCTTACTAGACTTCCCGCTGGAGTTCTGGTCCGCCCGGGTCTTCGAAGCCTTAGCAAACTATGTGGGTAAGTTTGTTTGTTTTGATGGAAAGATGCTTCGAAATCATAATAAAAGACTAGCATGGATTCTGGTTGACTTCGATCTGGACAAAGGCCTACCGGATACAATTGATATCTCCATTGGGGATGTAAGATTTCTACAAACAATTGACTTATGGAAGGAAGTGTTTCGATGCTATGGGTGCTGGAAAACGGGGCATGTTCGGAAATGATGTCTGTCATCCTTGGAACGCCCCCCGAGTTTCATCCCTTCGGCGACAGACTATGCATCTTCAAAAGATCCAGTTGGGAGCCTCGTCGATAGCGAGTCTTTTCTCGGTAAGATGTACCTCTTTTTCCCTGCTTTTTTCAATGGTCTCTCCTCAGCCGAATTAGATTATATGAAGGATAATGAGAATTGGGTACACGACATTTTCAGATATTTCTGGGGTATTCATATGAATAAGCTTGAGTATTGGGAAGGTTTCTATGTTGTGCGGTCCTCCGGAGATGTCTTAATCAATTCGGCTTCTATACAGTCTTCCCTCCCACTTGTGCATGTACCCCTGGTTGTTTCTCCACTCTCCGTCTCCGAGCCTTTTCTTTCCCCCCCTAGCAGTACACCCCCTGTCATTGCTTCCGCGGTTTCCCTCCTTAAGACTTCTTCCGAGGTTTCTTTTTACCTGAAAACCCTACAGATTGTACACCCTCACTCTTCCCTAGCTCTGTAGTCTCTTTGGAACCTAAGCCCTTGTTTGGTGGAGGTCATATTTCCCAAATGACTGTTGCAGCTGGAGGCCAACCTCCTTTTTCTTCTAGGTCTAATCCTAGTCTCAATGCTCCTGGATGGAGAACTCAACTGGGAGGAAAAGACACTTCCTATATTTTATCCTTTCCCCCTTCTTCCTCCATGATGATTCCAACAAATGCATTTGTTATGACAAATCCACCTCTATCCTCGAGATTTCCACCCAGAGGGAGGCAGTTTCACACTATGGGAAACCCCCAGAATGCATTTGTTATGACAATTCCACCTCCATCCTCCAGATTTCCACCAAGAGGGAGGCAGTTTCACGCTATGGGAAACCCTCAGCTTGGAGCTCCTCCAATTGGTGAAAATGTTTTTCATTCTCACTATGTCAATCCTACATGTATGGTGCCCATACAACCTCTTATGAATTAATTTGGAGGAGTATATTACCCTACCAGAGAGGACCATGGTGGATACTAGAACCTTCAATGGTCTACAATCCCTCAACACCAATCTTTCGCAGCAGCATGGGATCAGAAACTGCAACCCCAACCCCCTTTTCTGGACACAATTAATCTGTCATATTTTTCGAGATTAATGAATGAATCAATGCATCACGATCCATCATGGCCCCCCGTTACCACCAATCTTCCTCTGGACATTCCAAAATTTGAAGGAAATACTGGAGAGGATCTGGGTGATCATGTTACTACATTTCATCTTTGGTTCTCATCCAATTATATTAATGATGATTCCATTTGTTTGATACTATTTCAACGCACTCTCATTGAGGTTTTCATGAAATAGTACATTGAGCTACCAAGGGGAACATACATAAACTTTAATCAGATGATTTTTGTCTTTCTCAACCATGTCCAGTTGTCAATTCATTATGATGTCGACATAGAACCTTTTTCGTCCTTTCTCCAAGATAAATCCACACACATCTCAGACCATATCCAAGAATGACGTAGATAGAAGACGTTGATTAAAGCCTATATTACTCCAGAGTTTCTATTGGAATGGTTCCTTAAGTCCTTATTTCATTATATTTCGAAGGATGTTTCTACATTCGAGGTAACATTTGAGGAAGAATCTATTTTCAGAGCCCAACAACTGGACCTCATATATTCTTAGTCTAGGATGTTGTATGAAATTCATCCTGATGCACCTTGGTCGAATTATGACCCTAGAAAAAAATGTGGGCCTCATGCCGATGGCATTGTAGGCTCTGCAAATGCTAAGTCTACAAACTTGTTGAATGTTGATGAAGCAATTGAAGGATTTATCTCTAAGCCAACTTGTAGTAGGACAAGCTTTGACTTCGTCCTCCACTCTCACTCAGTCATCTAATGTGCATTCTATACATTCGTTGATGAACCCAAATGGTAAGCAACAATTAGGAGGGAATATAAAGAAAGGAAGAGGTAATTATTGTAAGGGTGGGAAAAATAATAACAAATCCAAGGACAACACCAACAATGATAGATCGAATAATAATGTTGGTCAGGGAAAGAAATAAAAATGGAAGGTGAAGTTTCCTTGTAAAAATTCTAAATATGATCATCTCAACCACCTATGCCCCAAACCCGAGGAAGCCTTGAGGCTCTTATCAACTTCCCGTTGTGCGGAACAATCCATTTCCACATAATCATCACATGGCTTCGAGGTACTCCAATAACGGAAATGTGTCGAGTGGGGGTCAAAACCCCCCTTCAGATGAAGGTGATTGTCTATGTGTTAACATGGTCAAGTCTTATATTGATGTAGCCGCTTGATCTCGTGATTACGGTTCTTATCAAAATGTTACAGGTCTAGAGTCTTCCCCTCCTCAAGAAACACCTTTTCATATAGAAAATCTAGAGCCTATACCTCATATTTCGAAAGGAGTACTGAAATTCTCTCTCTCGAATCCTAATGCCAGAGCTACCCAAAAACATTTGATTGTCGAAGATCTGGGTCAAACCTCTTATGCAATTTCATCTTTGGAGGTGCTCCAGACGTGTCCTTCACCGAGGAACGCCTTCTTATCTACTTCAGGATATCTAGACCTATGTGTCTTGAAGGTTATTAAGTTTGATGTCATAGATGTTAATCCTCTCTTTCCTTACCACGTGGCCTTTCAAATCCATGTGGAGTACATGAAATATACCATCAAACGCACTGTAATTTATGAAGGTGTTGCAACGTGCGTGATGTCCTTAACCCATTGGAAAACCATTGGCTATCCAAGTTTGTCCCAATCTATGACTATGTTGACCACTTTTGATGGACGTTCCTTTCGACCCCACACAATTCTTCCTACTTTTTGGTCCAATCAAGTGGAAAGACAATGGAGGTTGATGTCGAGGTGGTTGATGTGCCACTTGACTATAATTTATTACTCAGGCATAATTGGACTTATGCCATGAGGGTGGTCATGTTGTCTTTTTTCCACACTTTATGTTTTCCTCATGAAGGGAAAATAATGGTGATTGAACAATTGTACTTTGAACATGTTATTCCTAGTGCATCAGTTGGACCTTTGATCCAAGCGATTGACAATTCTCGATAGTCAACCGAGGATATTGGTGTCAAAATGTATTCCTCTCTCATGGGTATATTTGATTTCGTGGCACCAATCCATCACATTTATGCCATTTCCAATAGGTCTTTGTTGTTGATGAAGTCCATTCCTTTCCATACCTCGTATTTCAACGATACTTGGAACCTACCTTCCGCAACCTTATCCTACGAAGGTGAGTTCCACATTGCGATGGAAATGCCATTGTCAACAACAAAGGTTGTATATCAAGCTATTAGTAACACTATTGTTGACCCACATCCTTTCTCCTCATAGACGGATGAGGAGGATATCATTCTAGAGCCCATACAGGCTGCCTAATTGTCTTGTTCGCATGATTTCCTCAACGATCCATTAGCTTTCAATGAAGCCATCTTAGAGGCCATGTATGGTCCTGATAGGTTATGGGATGATATGCATCATCACTCCTCTTTTCTCCCAGAACTTGTTAGGATCGAGCAAGATGACTTTAGATCTACCCTGAGTGAGATGGTCAGTCACGTTGTGGTTCCACTAGATATGCATGGTATTTATGCTGAAGGAAACATGGTGAATATTTCTCCTACTACCACGATCGACATATCTCTAATTCCTAGAAGAATTGAGAACGTATATATCAATGCAGATTGTTCTCCTGAATAAATTCATATCTACACTGATATCTTCAGAGAATGTTTTGATGTATTCTCTTGGTCATACGAAGAGATGCCAGGGATCGACCCTAGAATTGTCAAACATGAGATCAAGACTTATCTATATGATAAACTTGTTTGAAAACATATTAGATATGTTAATCCTAAGAAGGCCCCAGCTATTAAGGCAAAGGTAGAGAAGCTACTTAATGTTGGTTTCATATACTCGGTTCCCTTGACCGAATAGGTGTCTAACCCCATTCCCATGAATACGAAACAAGGAACCATTCACGTATGTATGGATTTTCGAGACTTAAAAAAATATTTTCCTAAGGAAAACTTCCTAACTCCTTTCATCGGTAATATTCTTGATGAGTGCGCCGGAAGTGAAGTTTTTTCTTTTATGGACAGTTTTTCAGGATATAATCAAATTCAAATCAAACCTGAGGATCAACACAAGACAAAGTTTATTTGTCCTTGTGGTACTTTTCCATACTATAAAATTTCTTTAAGCCAAAAAAACACTTGAGAAACCTTCCAACGTGCCATGACCTTTGATTTTCCCGATCTCAAACATATTGTCTAAGCTTATCTCAATGATATCGTTTCTCACTCCCACAAAAGAGTATATCATTCCACTCAACTTCGACTAGTATTTGAGAGATGTTGTTACTGTTGCATCCATTTGAACCCTCACAAGTGCATCTTTTGCATTAGGTCTAGTCATATTTTAGGATTCTTAGTCTCTGAGCATGGGATCATGGTGGATCCTATGAAGGTTGAGGCAATACTTCGATTGCGTCCACCCTGCAACATTCATCAACTTCAGGGTTTACATGGAAAGTATGACTTCTTGCGTCGATTCATAGTGAACTATGCCATTTTAGCTAAGGGTTTTGTATGTCTTTTGAAGAAGGAAACTCTATTTTTATGGGATGAGTGAGCCTAGGAATCCTTCGACACTCTTAATAAAGCCTTGGTATCGACACCTCTGTTGAAGCCTCCATACTATAGTAGAGAATATTTTATTTATATCTCTGTGTTCAAAAAGATGGTTGGTATGGTTATGGTTCAGGAGGATGATAAGATCCATGAGCATATTGTCTACTACCTTAGTCGAAACTTAGTCGGTCCGAAACTTAAATACTCTCATGTTAAGAAACTAGCCCTGCCTGCCATACATAAGGTTCAGAGATTACATAATTATATATTACTTTTCAAAACTACCATAGTTTTTTATATCAATCCATCTCAATAATTCTCTACCAGGCGTATCATAGGGGGAAAATACAATAAGTGGATTTTTATTTTTCAAGAATTTGATCTCAATTTTTCTTCAACGAAGTCTAAGAAATCGATAGTTTTTTTCAAGTTGATATTAGACTTCCCTCGACTAGATGAATAAATTATTCATAATTATTCATTCACGAATGAACATATCTTTCTTATCTCGTCTTCGTACCCCCGGTATGGAGACATTCTAATTCATCTTCAAACATTGAAGCTATCCCAACAGTTGTCGAGAGACGATCGACGACACATATGTCATCAAGCAAAAAATTTTCTTATCATCAAAGACACTTTGTATCGTCGAGGGATGGATAATATTTTGTGTTATTGCTTGACTCACAAGAAATCTGAGTCGATTCTCAATGATTGTCATAATGGGGCTTGTGGTGTTCATTTATCTTGGCTTGCGACAACCCAAAAAATTTGCAAGATGATTATTTTTGGTTGTCAATTTTTAAATATTGTGTTCAAGAGGTCAAGAAGAGTCACTCTTGCCAAGTGTTCACTCGGAAAATGCAATCGAAGCCAACCACTCTTCACCCAGTCATCATTTTCAGTCCCTTCATCAAGTGCGGGATGGATTTTATGGACTCTAACCCAGCTTCGACTGGGGGGACATCAACATATTATTGTTTCCATGGATTACTTCACTAAATGGGTAGAGGCCATATCGACCATCAAATATGATGGTAACATGACAACATTCTTCATTTTCAATCAAATTATAGCTCGGTTCAGAATCCCAAAGGATATTGTCACTGATCATGGAAATCACTTTCAGAATGAAATGATGAAGGAGTTAGCATCAAAACAGGGGTTTAAGCATGGCCATTATTTCCCTTATTATCCCTAGGAAAATTGACAAATATAGGTTGTGAATAAATCTCTTAAGACCATCTTGCAAAAAACTATCAGCTAGAGTAAATCCAAATGAAATCTAATGCTTTACCCTACACTTTGGGCATATCAAACCTCGGTCAAGAATTCCACCAAATTTTCTCCTTTTTAGTTAGTACATGGTGTGGGGTTGATCGTTCTGATTGAATGATAAATCCCTTCCCTTAAACTGGAAATTGAGCTCCTACCTGACACATCCAATATTTAAGAATGCGTTGTGCACCTAGAGCGTCTAGATAAGCAGCGTGGAGATGCCTCTATGACTATCCATGAAAATAAATGACGTGTTATGGTTCAGTATGATAGGTATGTCTATCCTCAACAGTACGCTGAGGGTGACTTGGTTTTCCTATATGACCAAGCCAAAGAACCATTGGGGGTAGACAAGTTCAACCCCATGTGGCATGGTCCTTATATCTTGCAACATGTTTTAGGTAAATAACCCTATGAATTGGAGGATTATGAAGGGAATATGATTTACGAGCCCAAAAATGGACTCTACCTGAAAATATATTATTCTTAATCCCTGAATCTTGGGTGTGTCTCTTTGTATACTAGTATATATTAGTGTATATACATATTTTCCCTTGTGCCATTGAATTGCTTATCAAGTTTTCCCTTTGTTGGCATATGTCGATGAAGTATTTAGTTTACTTAGGATTCGCAGACAGTGTCAGTCATCATACACGGAACATGGCTTCTGCTGCTTCGGTCATTTACTCACCCGAGGGTCAACTGGTGTCTTCAAGTGGCGTTCATCTGGAGCCATCAATGAATAATTTGGTTGACTAAATCACCATTATATAACTATTATGTGACACCATTTCACATGTTGTTCAATATTTAGAGGTTTCCCTAGAATTCGAGTTAGTATTATGTCAGTTAAATGATAGTTACCATGTGAGAGAGCCTACTCTACTCTGACAATTCCTATAGGTATGACTTTTGGAATGATACTTTGATTTCCTTCGTTATAATCACATACCTAGAAGTTTTAATTATTTATCTGATGCATATGCTAATTATGTTATATATTGGAATTCATCACATAACTAAAGTAAATAAAAAGAATCAATGCATGTACACATTGTAACATATATAAGTAAATCCGAGGACCACAATTTTTATATTTCATCTTCTCAACAAATGATGTCATAGTAAAAAATGGGGCTCACACCCTTAAAATACATATATGGTCGGTATATATATGACCATGGAATTTATGCTTTTGGTGCCATATGCATATCATGATAGCACAGTATGATTTTTGTGATATGCTGGAAGATTCGCACCCACACACGAGGCACACCTACTACCTATCACTGAATAGCCTCTGAGAGATCCTCCACTTGAACCATAGGAATCATGTGCGTCAAATGAGACAGGTTCCCTTGCACATTTTGAAGAACTATATCTGCATCTCCTACATCATGCTTGTCTCCCCGACTCCTCCATAGATGTCGTGGGAATACGTTTGGTCATCATGGACCTACATCTACATGAAAAACCAATTGTTAATACTTGATACAATATAAAAATATTTGTGTTTTTATTATTTTTTAAAAACACTAAAAAATGAAATATATAAAAAAAATTCTTACCAATATCACCATAGGCAGAATATGGTGGCAAAGGAATATATGGATCTCCTCTTTAGTTGATCCCATCATAAGAGTAGTCATCAATAGCTATGACCTATCAATGCCACTAGAAAAAGAACTCATCATTGTAGGGGGTTGGCACCCTACCACCTCCGAGTCACCTCATCACGTCGATCCACCATGACATGGTTGGATCACATATTCCATGTATAATGATCTCTATTCTAGGGCTCAAACCTAGAACCCACTCAAAGAAAAAACTACACAAGATGGATGAAAACCTCAATTTTCTCTTTCTCCCTTGTTTGCAATCCATTAACTAGCTCTTCATGTTAGCCAACAGTGAGGTACACCATTCATAAACAGTGGGTTTCAAACACTCCACTGCATAGAACATGATTGGCCTTAAATCCTAGTGTAATGAAGATGACCCCAAAATTCGTGTAAGAACAAGTATGACGATCTTCAATCTTAGGTTATCGATCACCCTGATTGGGAGTTGGCTCCCTACTTTATCTTTTCCTGCAACATAGTGGGTGGAAATATATTCCTCCATCAGAATTCCACCCCCAGTCCCCCAAGCCTTGGGATTCACTACCTCGCCTCGGTGAAACAATCCTGTAACGAAATATATGTCGTCGACTTCAATCCTCAATGGCTTCCCATAAAGATTGAAAGCCCCTATCTTTGGATCCCAATAGTTTACGAGCATCTGGAGTAACCTCACTTGAGCCCTCATTCCTTTAAGAGCCTAAAATTTATAAAGGCCACACCTTTTAAAATCTAATTGGGCACCTACATCTCTTTCCACTATTTTATTTACCTCATCATTCTCCCTCTCCCTCCATTCAAGCACCATCCTGCCAAAGGAAAGCCAGTTTTTGAGTTAGATTTTGCAAAAAACTTGTTTGCAGACTTGTACACTGATTGTAGTGTTAAAAGTCGCGTGTAGGGCCGCATATACGTGGGAATGATTTTCTTTTCTCGTGTACATGCCCGCATGTATACAACTCGATGAACTATCACCTGCGTGCACCCTAGTTTAGGTGTTCCTCCCTCTTAAACTAAAAAAATGAGGACTAAATTTAAATTTTAATCCACTAAAAATGAAGAGGAGGGTAAGGGAACTTACTTGTTCTAGACGATTTCTAATTCCTTTGATCGTAGCTCCCACAATCGCCACTCGAAGATCATGGGAAAAATGGCCTAAAATGAACTATGTGGGTGAAAAAACTCGAGTGGTATTATAGAATGGTCTATTTTTACTATTAGTATAATTTTTTTACCCATTTCATATAGTTTGGGCTGATATTTTGACCTTTTGGACTAATAGTGTAGTGGAAAGAGTTGGTTTTGATGGTTTTTCCAGGAATTTCTGCGGTTTCTAGTGGCATATCGCCCTTTCATTCCTTCGACAAGTATTTTCTTTCACTTGCATTTAGGATAGGTTATCACTCCAATTTGCATTCTTTCATTATCCTATGACTGTGATCTATATACCCTAGGAACAAACCCACTTATTAGCGACAAAAAACCTTGTTACTGCTACTAGAAGTGTCATTATTGAGTGGTAGATCCCTACCAAACATGGGTGCCGTAGTTAGAACCTTTATGCCATTTGGTGCCCATGGAAAAGTTATTCCATGGGATCGAGAGTTCCTTATAGTTCTTATATGACTTTTAATTCTAACCGCATATTCTTACTCATAAGCATTATGACCTTCACCTATGGGACTCCCACTAAATCTTTTTTAAGATCTTTTTCGACTCTCTCAAAAGAGAACAAATTGTTGAGTGAACTTGTCTCTTTCACACTCATTAAATGGCTTTGAAAGGACATTTATCTAGTGTAAGTTTAACCCTTTTTCATACCAAGTAGACTATTTATGAAAAATGAACACTCTAGTAAACATTGGCTAGAAGAGTTGTCTTGGGTATTGTTTTATACTTTTCCGATCCTAGGGGACTAAATTTACGAAAAATGACATTCTTTGGAGTTGATTTGTAATTGCATTCCATCCTCATGCTTTCAATATTGATCCTATTTCCAATTCCTTCTTTCTCGTTATAAGCCTCTTACCTCAACATTTTTCATCACTATCTAAGAAGATCCTTGTTTATATCCTTTGCAGCTTGAGACCATGTACCCTAAGAGGAAACATTCCCTTAAGTGTCCATGCCCCGCATGCACTTCCTTGCATTGAGCATAGGTATTTTCCACTGTTTGGAGCTAGTTTCTTACCTGTGACACTCATTTCCTCTCTTGTATCATAACATTTATTTTCCTATGAAAAAACAAAAGAAGACTTGTGGGAAAATAATATAGTATCTTATATCGACAACAGTCGTGTCACCTTTGAACAAAGCACAAAATTTTGAGTGCATTGTCATCCAATGTTTGGGTTTAGCATGACATTAGGAAGTTGAGATCGTTACTTAGAGTTTACTCCTTCTTGTGGTTACTTTTCCAGTCCCTCTGGAAAACTTGTTGATGTCTCCTGCATCACAAAGTTTCATCACCATGTATATGCTACCTAGATCGTCCATATGTCTCATGCTCTTGTCAAAAGGAATTATATAATCCCGTGTCAACCATTTCTCAGAACTCTTGACTTTACATGTCGATAATACCCTCAGTGTGTCTCAGAGTCACATGAAGTTATATCCCTACCATGCACCCTGGTCCTACTTTCATTATGGGTAGGTAACCTTGAACCTAATAGTTGACATATCCTCATTGGTCGTTGACTGTGGGGTTTTCCTTATATTCTATGGTAAGAGATATAGTCACACATTGGGATTCATGCAATGTCTTGGATTCCATTAACCTTATTGGTCATTTCCTTAGCTTTGTCAACAATATTCCTTATTGGCTATTATTTAGAGGGTCTTTTGCATGCACTACTGGCATATGATGCATGGGAAATATGCACAGAGTCGTTGGTTTGTGAACATCTTATTCATCCAAGATCCTTCTAATAATCAAGATATTTCCTTGTACCTCATGCTAACTGATGAGAGATTCCCTAATGCTCTCCTTTCAATGGATCTCCTTCCGTCAACTTCATCTCATCTATTCTAGAAATGAGACCTAGAGTCCTATGAGTACCTAGAGGCTTGAAATCATCAGTGGTAGGTTCTCCCACGATCAACAATTGAGAATACATCAATGTCTCCTAATCGGTAGATTATTCAAGTGTTTGACCTCACCACCCTTATTCACACTTGTAAGAATGTACTCGGTGCCTTGATACCTACTTTCATTATCAATAGGTTGTGTTGTGTTTTTTAACAATATATCGTAATGACCAGTAATCAAACAAAGTTTCATCGTGTTCGACATAAACTCCTCTATTCACATGATGTAGACTTGCACCTTCGGTGGATAGTGTAGAAGACCTCCAACTTACACTAGAAACATTCCTATTATGTTGATGTATTTCATTGTACCAGTACCTATATGACTTCAGTGATCATGGGAGATTAGATTGTATTCCATTGTATATAGATATCTTCAGATTTATTTTGACACTAGATTTTCCACTAGGCCTTTCTCGTGACTATGACAACCTATGGCATGTGTCTACTTTGTATTTCTTATTCATGGCCATGAACAACTATTTCGTATATTTCCACATGGATCTGGAGTGTAATTCAAATTGGAATCCACGTGTACAAAGTCATTATGGATTATAATATTCTCATGAGGAGCTAACACTTCTAGGTGAGTCTCCATTACTCCACTTCTTGGAATTATAATGTATTTTGGCCATTACATATACTTCTCTGGACTCTCACATTAGGGGACATCTGTTATAGCTAATTTTACCTCACCCCATGCATCTTTCTTGGATGGAATTTCCATTTCCCTATGCAGACTTGAAGTCCCCTTTTTGACCTTCCAAAGCAAGAAAAACACATTTTTCCACTTATGTGTTCCCTACCAATTAGAAAACAAACGTATACATAGGTTGCACCACTACAACCTACGTACATCAAGTTTGGTGCTCAAAATTAAAAATTTTGTTAGGTTTCCATGTCACGTCACAAGATCCATGATTCTTGACCTTCCATATATTGGAAACGTTCTGATTCGTCCCTTTAGTTCCATTTGAAGGATATAAATTGAGTCATATCCAAGCTGTGGAAAGGAGAGAATTCAACTTTTGAGAGAAAAGATACTCTAGAGAAATTTTCACTTCACATTGAGTTTGCATTCCTTTATCCTTTAAAGTATGAACTCGTTGTTCAACTCCCAAGATCTTCCTTCTTTGATGAAGAACCTCACTGTCTCATTTATATGAGCTTTCCTTTGGTGGAGAACTGAAGTGGTGGAGGCCCAGCTGGAAGGGATTTAGTTTCTTGGTTCTGAGATGTACGGACACATAAGTTTGTCACCTATACACTGTTGTTGATTATTTTAATAGAAATACTCTTTTCTCATGCAATTGATATCTTGCAAATATTTGAATTGTTATTCCATGGGAGTATTTGTCATGTATGTTAATGGATTGTGCTATTTTATATGATAACATTATATATTATCTCCATATTATTGCGTATCTTGGTTCCTAAAGACAAGTTGCAGGTATAAAGCTTTGAGTTCAATGCTCAATGATGGTCTTCATCAAACGTTCGAACAAGGTAGGCTCTTGATATTGTCTTGTTAGCATTTTAATTTATATAGCATACTTGGTATTAGAGTTCATTTTTTAATGTCATTCCATTTGTTGTGGTTTACCCCATGCCATAGAGAGATTTACCTCGTAGCATATGGTTATATATCTGATACATCTATGTTATATTATTGGATATCTGATATATCTTTGCACATTTATTTATTATATCTCTTCTCTTATTTCATGACGAAAATAAATCGAATCATGATTTCCCTCCTAGATGACCTTTCTTAGACAAGAATATGATTCCATAAGAAAGAGAACTATTGAACAGATTTGGAATACCCTAGAAGGGAATTCGGCCTAGAAGAATAAATAACAAAGAAGTGAAACCTTCACAGAAGAGAAGTCGGCCTAGTAAAGAGGACAATAAGAATATAAGTAGGATGTACCTTAATAATTTGGACGCACTCACTCTCACTCTCTCATATATAAAACATTAACACACAAGTCTTAGGAAGGGTGATGTAACAACTGCAGTGACAAAGATTCTTCCTGTTTAGTCTTTATGGTATTTCTCTCTTGTGTGCTACTCTTGGAAAAGGTGCGCTACCTTTGTATTGTGCTGCTGCTACAACTGGGGTGGGATTTCTGGTTGTAACTTGAGATAGCCTTTGTTCTAGGGTTTATTTTTTGGTTCATGATTGTAATTTCTTTGTGAACAAAATATGTCTAAGAAAGGTTGTTGGGTTTTCCCAAGATAAATCTCTTTTATTCTTTTGTCTCTTGTTTATGTTGTTATTTATAAGTACATGATACATATAAGTTAATGGTAAATAAGTAAAAGAATGTTGGTAACTCTAATTCTTTGTAGATAAATAAAATCTAACATGGTATCAGAGATGGTTACCTTCCGAACAATTTGACCACTAGAAGGAAGATCATTGCAGTACCTTGCTTTGTACTAAAATACTTTATCAATCTCATTGAGAACTATACCAAGGTCCATGGGGATAATTACTTCACAGAGTAGTGCACCCTACCCTAGTGCACCCCCTACAACCCTTAATGTCCAATTTGGTGAAGTTTGAAAAGTCAATTTTTTTCAGAGCTAGGATTTCTACTAACTAAAATGTCAACCAGCATGAGAGTTGAAGATATATTGGATGTAGGAGATAACTTCATATTATGGAATAAAAAATTTCTCATCATTATAGAAAAGAATGAGTTAGTAGATAATATCAAGAAGATGCCTCCAGAACCAGAATAATAAGATGCCAAAGAAAAGTTCAGGAAGATTGAGGTCATGGCCAAGATGATCTTGACAAACTCAATAAAGGATCATCTGATACATAATCGATCATAATTGAAGACAATGAAGGAAATGTTTGATGCCTTAACCAAACTTTATGAAAGTAAGAAAACCTGTCAAAATCTTACTCTAAGGCATCAACTCATAAACATGACAATGAACAAGTCAGAAACAATAGCCAATTATTTTACAAGGATCTCGTAGATCAAGTATCAATTAGTGGACATTGGAGATCTAGTAGAAGACACTGAAATCACAACTACTACACTTAATGCATTTCCCTCCTCTTGGGATCCATTTATTCAACGGATTTGTGCTAGAATAAAATTGCCCAAGTTCAGCAAGCTATCGAAAGACTGCACCCAAGAGAAATCCAGGTTGATATCTAAATCACAGAAGATTAATGATGATGAAAATCAATCACTTGTTGACTAAGTGAATAAGACAAAGGAAAAAGAAGAATCCAACCCAAAGAAATCTAAGATACCGTGCCATAGAAAGGATGCGTCAAATATTAAATGTTACACTTGAAAGAATATGGGACATTATGCCTCACAATTCGCTCATAAACATGAAAAGGGAAAGAAGAATAAGCACCATGCACATACAACGGAGGCTGGAGAACAAAAGTCAAAGGATGAAGAATTTTTATTTGTTTCAGCACTCATAAGAACCATCACTCAAGGGAGTGGCACTTGTCTCATAGATAGCAGCACTTCCAAGCACATCATCGGATCCAAAAATTCTCTTTAAAATCTTACATAAAAGAGATAATCCCTTCAAGTGGATCTTGGGGATGATTCCAAGAATGTAGTCAAAGGAATTGGAGAAGCCTCACTACAACTTGACTCAAGTAACCATGTTTTAATTAGGGATATTTTGTTTGTACAAAACTTGAAGAAAAATGTACATTCCATCTCTTCTTTAGAAGATAAAGGTTTTAGGGTATATTTTTTGGATGGATTTCTTCTATGGCTCAAGAATTCAAGAATTGATAAAGCTACTATGATTGGTGTCCAAGACGGAAGACTATATAAATTGAAGGGACACCAAGAAAAAACCCTTGTACACAACATGTTAGCTCAAGTGAGCTATGACATCAAAGACTTTCTCACATAAACTATAGAGCACTACCAATATTGGGAAATATGGTTATAGTTCTACTCAATATTCAAGTAGAATGTGATGGAGTATACAGAGGTTACACACTTGGAAAACATTTCAAGGGAATATTTACTAGCAGTGGAAATAGGTTCAAGGGTATCTTGGACATCATACACTCCAATGTATGTGGACAAATAATGGTACCATCCTTAGGAAACTATATATACTATGTCTTATTCATAGACTACTATTCTCAAAAGACATGGATCTACTTCTTGAAATAAAAAGATGAAATTTTCAACAAGTTTCAAGAATTCAAGGATTTGGTTGAAAATATCTATGAAAGGAAGATTAAAGTTTTGAGATATGATAGTGGAGGTGAGTACACCTCAAAGGAGTTTCAATAATTTTGCATAGAAGCAAGGATTAATAGGGAGATAACAACTCCCTACAACCCCCAAGAAAGTGGGGTTGCATAAATAAAGAAGAGATCCATTATAGAAGCAACAAAAGCGATGATCCATGACCATGGCCTACCCATGCACTTTTGTAAATATTGATATTAGTTAGCATGTAACACTTGATGAAGATGAATCCTTCAGAAGATCAAGGGAGTCTCACATGTACATGGACCAAGAGGAGAAACAAGCTCCAATAGAAGTAGTCATGGAAGACTCTGCACCATAGGAACCCTTTCCAAAAGTTCAAAATGAGATGGTAGAGTCAGAGGGACATGTAGATCCACTAGTCAACAAGAAGAGACTAGCTTGGCTTCAAAACACCTTGCAGGAAGCAGAAAGACATGGCACTCCCAATGGCTCTTTTAGAGAGAGAAAGAGACCACATAATATTTCTAGCTATGTGACATTGATGAGAAACATCATTGATTCAGAGCATTCCACCTTTGAAGAATATGTTTAGAAGCCATGATGGAGGACTATCAGTCCATCATGAAGAATGGTGTGTGGGAGGTGGTTCTAAGACAAGAAGGGAAGTCAATAGTAACTTCCAAATGGATCTACAAGATCAAGAATCTTGTAGATGACAACATAGATAAGTAAAAGGAAATATTTGTGGCTAGAGAAATCTCCCAGAAAGAGGGAGAAGACTATGATGAGGCATTTTACCCTGTAGCAAAGTACACTTCCATCGTATCGATTGTTTCGATTTCCTCCATAATGGGATGGAAATTATACTAGACGGATGTCAAGACTTCCTTCTTGAATGGTTTAATAGTGGAATAAGTGTACATAGATAATCCACAAGGTTTTGTGATGCATGGGAAAGATTCTCATGTTTGAAGATTGATGAAGGCCTTGTACGGATTGAAGTAGGAACCCAAGGCATGATATGCTAGGATAGATAACTACCTGATGAACTTGAGATTTACTAAGAGTGATGCAGACCCCAAGATTTTCTATAAGGTTGAGAATGGTTTCCCATTGATATTGGTTCTATACATGGATGACCTGTTTCTGACAGGAAATGAGAAGCTCATAGTTGGGTGCAAGTGAGAGCTCGCTTCAAAATTCAATATGAAGGATCTAGGTGTGATGCATTACTTCTTGGGATTGGAGGTGTGGCATAGATCATATGATATTTTCCTTAGATAAGAAAAATATATTGTTGAGATCATACAGAGTTTTGGGATGATGGACTACAAGTCCATGCCCACACCCATGATGATAAATGTGAAGATTTTGAGTGATTCATCTTCATATTTGGTGGATCCCACGATGTACAAACAACATATTAGATCCTTGATGTACATGGTTAACACCAAACCATACATATGTTTTGTAGTGAATGCCTTGAGTCAGTACATGGTTGAACCAAAACATGTACATTGGATGATAGGAAGATATATTTTGAGGTACCTATGTGGTAGAATTGGATATGGATTGAGATATGTCTTGGGTGGAGATGTGAAGCTGAAGGGATATACAGACTCTGACTACGCAGGGAGTGGAGTGGATCAGAAGAGTACTTATAAATGTTTCTTCAGTTTGGGATCAAGTATGATCTCATGGTTGAGAAGGAAGCATACATCAATGGCACTTAGTATAGTAGAGGAAGAGTATATCACAACTAGTGTGGAAAGTCCTGAAGCAATGTGGATTCATAAGTTTCCAGTAGGGATATTTGATCTAGAATTTGAGCCAACTTAGATACATTGTGAAAATCAAATTTGTGTAAGGATTTTAGAGAACCCTATCTCTCATGAAATATCAAAAAACATAGAAATCAAATATCATTACATTCGAGACATGGTGCATAGAAGAGATATATAGCTCCAACACATATCCATAGATGAGAAGATAGCAAAAATTCTCACCAAGCGTCTATCTAGAGTGAAGTATGAGTAATTTAGAGACAAGATTGGCATTATGCAGAATGTCCACCCACGCTAAGAGGGAGGTGTGTTGTTTCTCCTCCTTCCGGATAACCCCTCTAGCCAAGGGTTTTCTAGATCAGTCATGCAAAGTGACTAAGGGGGTAATGCACTACCAGACCTGATAAGAGAAGAAACATCACACACATAGTTGTGATGACTATGGGAGTATCTTTCTGCTACTAGATGAGACTATAACTATGGTTGATATCATTGTATTAGGTGTGTGATACTAGTTTATTGCTACATAGTTATATAGACATCGACTATGATTATGGATGATGGCATGGTAGTATATGTGTGCTACTAGTTGATTGTTGCATAGTTGTAGACTATGACTATGGTTGATGACATGGTAGTAGTTGTGTCATACTATATTATTGTTTCACACGCATTGGGATTGTAGACTATGATTATGGTTGATGGCATGGTAGTAGTTTTTTTCTACTAGTTGATTGCTCCATAATCATAGAGACTGTTGGATTACATGGTGGTAGCTTGTGTAGCTACTAGTTGATTGCAGGATAGATAAATTGTGTCTCTAGACAATAGATGTGTTCTACTTGGAGTGGTTGTGTACCACTGGATAGTAGCTTTTTACTACTATGGATCAACACAATCGTGTTCTACTGGATGAAATTGTAGTAGTTGTGTGCTACTAGCTGATTTCCATGGAGACTACAAGCTCACATTGGGAGTACCTATGTGCTACTTGATTTCATATACTATGACATATGATTCGAGATATCGATGACATTGTGGTAGTTTTGTGCTACCATGTGATTGCAGAGTAGTTAGTGGACTACTAGATGAAGACATAGTGAAATATACCTCCCTAGCTAAGAGGGAGTGTTGATGTTTTTGTATTTGTAGGAGGTACTTTCTCTCCTAGATTACCTTTCTTATATGAGAAGAATATTCTGGGAGCAAGAGAACCATTGAACATATGTGGAAATACCCTATAAGACAGGTCGACCCAAAAGAATAAAGAACAAAGTAGTGACACCTTTGCAAAAGAGAAGTCGACCCCGTAAAGAGGACTGAAGACTATAAATAGGAGGCACATTATCTCATTTGGAGACAATCACTCTATCTCTCATCTACAAAAATTTAAGGATAAATTGCGAGGAAGGGAAACAAAAGAACTGCAGTGACACAGATTCTTCTTTTTCAGTCTTTCATGTATTTCTCTCTTGTGTGCTACTCTTGGAAAAGGTGTGCTACCTTGGTATTGTGTTGCTTATGCACATGGGGTGGTAGTTCTGGTTGTACCTTCAGTTATCCTTTATTTTTTTGTTTATATGTTGGTTCATGATTAGACTTTCTTTGTGAACATAATCTATCTAATAAAGGTTTCTAGGTTTTTCCCCCATTTAGGGTTTTCCTAGGATAAATCTCTTGTGTTCTTTGTCTCTTGTTTATGTTGTTATTGCTCAGTACATGTTACATATAAGTTAATATTAAAGAATTAAAAGAACAATGGTAACTCTAATCCTTTGTAAATAAATAAAATATAACATTATCAACAGATCATCTATATATAATACAAGATATACAATTTTTTTTCCAACTTTCTTGACAAACAAAGTTGCATTGTCAAGATTGAAGTGCTTGAAATTTAATTGTAGAACATGCTCAGTTAAATTTTTTTATGATGTTAGTAATTATTGTTTCAATACATATAAGGATTTGATGAACTTTCATACCTTATGTTCTTGTTGCTTCACAAGAAATCCTTTTGATTGAGACATGAAAACATTATCTTTCAAGTCTCCATTCAAGAAAGAAGTCTTCACATCCATTTGATGAATTTTCCATCCATTATTTGTTGCTATGGAAAATAGAGTTTGGATGGTATCACATTTTGTTGTGGGGGAAAAATATTTCTCATAATCAACACCTTATTTTTGTGCAAATCCTTTTTCCATGATCCTTGATTTGTGTTTGTCAAGTCTGCTATGTGATCTATACTTGTTCTTGAATACCCACTTATAGTTGATTGGTTTGGTTCCAAATGGAGGATCCACCAACTTCCATGTCCCATTCTTCATGAGATTATAATGTTCCTTTTTCATGGCTTCTTTCCATTCATCATGAGAAGAATATTCTTTAAACGAAGTTAGTTCAATATTGGTAGATAAATTCAACTCACAATGATATGAAACATCCATTTCAACTACATCATCTGAGTTTGAATTATCTACATAAGTTATATCTTATTTTGAGGACAATATG
>JASDQU010438118.1:0-31450 GCA_032191745.1 Picea mariana
TCAGAGTATCTCATTAAATGGAGGAAACTACCGGCTGAAGATTCCACTTGGGAAGATGAGTATTTTATATAGAAGCATCCAGAGTTACTCAAGCATTGCGAACAACACTTGTCTCAAGGGGAGGGGCATGTCAAGCCCTAATATTGGCCCATTACCCCTTAGTTGGGGCATATTATATTAGTAATGTTATTTTATTTATGTCAGCTTTAGGCCATTAGTTGTAATTATACCTCCTAGTCTCCTATATATACCAAGGAGACATTTTTATTTTGAATCATCTTGTACTTGAACATTTAAGTGGGGTAAAAGGAGGTTGCCCCCTCGAAGAGGCTCATTATCTGAAATTATCTCTTTTTCAAGGCGTTGAGTACTTTTTCTGAGGTTTTTCTATGCTATATTGATATTTGGTTCTTAACAGATTTAGTGAGAAGAAATTTAAGTAAAATGTAAGATTTTCACTCCACAAGGTAGATGCTTAATGGGTTGTTTGGATAAAATGGGGAGTTGGAATATGGACAATGCTTCATCAAGGTTTCAAGCTTGTTATTAAAGGGTTGTTTTCTCAAACATGGCTTAAGCTTGGGAGAAAGGAAAATAAATTTAATGATGATTAAAGACAATGTGGTTTTAGTTGAGAAGCCTTACCTGCATCTAGTTGATATTCATAATCTAAAATCTATGAATGTTCTTAGTTTGCATCGTTTAGTTGATTGTTTGGACTTCCCATAGAAGGGGCACATGCCACATCCTAATGAATCTTATAAAAGTGACTTTGATGGATATATTTACTTTGTTTATTGAGACTCTAGCCTTCTTTTCATAAGTGACAAGAGTTCAAAACTAATAGATTGTAATGAAAGGGAAGTGAAAAAATAAAAGCACCGATCAAAACTGAGGTATTGCGAATTTTTGTCTTCAAGTCCTTTTTTATAGTGTTGTTTGTGTAGGCATTGCAAACTCTTAGGAACTTTGTTTGCTTCATATCTTTATTATTAGTTTTAATTTAATTTTGGCACTATTTGATTAATGATCGCTATCTAAGTTCGCAATCACATACTTTGATTATTTTATGTATGTCACATGAAAATAAATTTACTAAATACCATATTAGGGATAACCATTTCTTTTTTATTAACATAAGTATCATTAATAATTTTTAACATTAAAAATAAGGAAAAGTTTTAGTGTTTAGATTGAATTATGCATGCTACTAGTGTTAAGCTTAATTTTTTTTTTTCCTTATTTTTAAAAACCTAAATAGGTACGAGCTTATATATAGAAAAAATTGTATGATTCTTGTTTTCTCACTTTTGTGTTTATTGTTTTTAACATTTTTAGTTGTGAGAATATATTAAGCTATACATTATTTGATAAGTTTTGTAAATAAATTTGTGGGTGTGTTGATGAGTTAAAATTGTATGTTAAACAATAAGAAATATTTTTTGATGGCAAGTTTTAATTAGACTCGCTCTTGTTTGGTATGACAATTTTCGACCAATATGTGGGCTTGATTTCCATTAAGAATTTAGATTTCAAAGGAGAAGAATAAATTGTCCTCCAAAAAAATCTTCTTAAATCTAAATCTAACTAATTAAAAGAAATTAAAATCTATCTATTCTAATTATTTCTAACTTATCTTGATTGGGAACATTTCTAAAAAGATAGACATAGTATCAGATAGTATCACTGATTACAAAAATAGTTCATGTTAACAACAATATGTTAAAACGATAATGCAACAAATATAAATCATAAATAGTTATAGATTAAACCAACAACATCACCATTGTATCCATAAGTAACCACAAACAAATACATTGCTTAAACGATAAACATAGAAATAATTCATGTGAAATATCATTAAAAAAAACTCATTAATCAATTGCACATGTAGAATAGTCCCATACACAATTGAACACATTCATGGTTGCTAAAATTACCTTCTATCCTTTATTCCACAAGATAATAGTATCATCAATGTTACAATGGAAAAAAGTCATTTTCTATTACATGGAACTCTCTTTTATAGAATAAGAGAGTCTCTTCAAATTCTATAATTGTTTGGATCGTAGTTACGTCTCTTCCCTTCAATTACTTTTATCCCATCCATTATTTGAATACAATTTACAATTCAATGTGTAATATTTAGAAAAAAAAAAAATATGAGGATTTCTCATATGTTATTTTCTCATTGTAGGTGCTCCATGAGTCATATGCCTAGGTTATCACTTCAACTTCGTTCAACTTCATATTCTCTATTTGCAATTCCCCATCATATATTCTGTCAACAACTTCCCTCATCAAATCTCTATGAACTCTTTTAATGTAGTAATTTGCTACAATGACCATCTTGACTAGTTATAACAAGTATTCATTCAAAACTTCTTTGCTAATGTCATTGAGTTGGTTAATAGATTGCTTTCTTTCATCTATGAAGTCACAGGGGTGCACATGATGAGGTACAGATTCATTGCGAGGTGGCAGATGTTATGTTGACATATTGAAGCTATTTGAGAGCTACCCACCGGCCTTGGATGCATTGGATATGAAATCATGTTGTACTATGGATTTCCAATGAGTCTAGAGTGAAATTTGTACACTTCAGAGACAAGATTTGGCATGATGAAGAATGTCTCCCTTATTGAGAGGGAGTGTTGATGTTTGAACAACATTGGGAAGACATTTTTCAATATACATATGTGTGTGTGTGTGTGTAATTATTTATTATCCAATGGATGCATCCTTTCATGACTGGTCACCATATGTTCTATATATATGGAACACTCATCATTGTAATAATATATTCATATATACAATATCATCTCTAATGAAAAATCAATAGGCCTCTTGTTTTATGGAAACCAATACATTGGTTTATTTGCTGCTCTCTTTCAATTTGGCTTCAAGTCTTTGTACTTCGATTACTAGTTCCAAGATTTTGTGTTTTTGCTACTCAGAAAGATTGTTTTTTTCTTGATGTTTTGATGTCAATTTTTCCATCTCTTGTGCATGCACCTATTTGATATTGTCTGTCTCAGATTTATGAAGTTGATCCTTATGGTCTTTTAGGTTCTTGGATTCATTTCCAATTAACCATTTTGTTGTTGCATTTGTTGTTCAAGGGTCAACATTTTACCTTATAGGACTCCAACAAAGCATTAAGCTCATTAATATTGACAGTATTTTCTCCTACAAATGCACTTAATGTAGATGTTGTCTCCTCAACTTCTTTCGGGGTGCAATACCCCTAGGCTGAACCCCAATTGTAAATGTAAATATGCTTATAAGTTTTTGACCTGATGATACAAGGTCTTTGGTCTGATTTTGTGCACGGGAATCTTGTTGGGTATGTGTTATATTATTTACACGAGTAGTAGTGTTTTCATTGCGCCGAGTGTGAAGGAGGGTGAAATCCCCCCTTGCGGGGGTTCAGGGGCAATGCCCCCAAGAATTTTTTATTCTACATTGGGAAACATGTAAGATATTTAGGTGGTTTTTTGTCACATGGTTTCTTTGTCGATTGTTTTCTATTTCCAGTTAAGGAATTAGGGTTGTTGACTAATCCAGGTCATTGGGTTAGGGTTTTGAATGGTGTTGGCTCCTATATGTATATTGTATTGTAAACAATGTAACACTATGAATGAATATAAAATATGTTGGTTTTCCCGGTTTGGGTTTCTAGGGGAAAAATCTCTGTGTAATGTTTGTATTTGCCATTGTATTTTTTCTGTTCTTTTACTGAAAATATGTTTGCAGTAAATATTGTACAAGGTTAAAATCTACATTTGGTATCAGAGCTTTGTTGTCTTCAGGGGGATGCCTTTGTGGTCAAGGGTTTGGATCGGGACTATGATAAGCCTTATTATAGTGGGAGATCTGTGGTATTGATTTTTCAGGTGAAAAGAAATGGAAAGAAATTCGAAGATGGAGATCGATAAGTTTAATGGGAAAAGTTTTGAGTTGTGGAAGCTCAAGATGGAAGATATGTTGGTAGACAGAGATCAATGGATCGCGGTAGATCCAGGTACTGCACCTACATGAACTTCAACAGATGACTATAATAAGTTGGATCGGAAGGCAAAGAGCTCAATCCGATTGTGTCTCTTAGATTCAGTATTATTGAATGTGTCAGAGGAAGCTACATCCAAATATTTATGGGATAAGTTGGGGAAGTTGTATCAGTCTAAGTCCCTAGTAAATAAACCATTGCTGAGAAAGAAGTTGTATAACCTAAGCATGAGAGATGGAGACTCGGTGGTAGAGCATTTGAACGCTTTCAATACTGTGGTAAGTTAGTTAGTATCTGTTGAGATTAAAATTTCAGATGAAGATAAATGTATCAGTTTATTATGTTCTTTACCAGACTTGTGGGATAGTCTGGTTGTGGCCATATGTAGTAATACAATTTCCTTGAAGTTTGAAGAAGTGGTCTCATCCTTGTTGTCGGAGGAGATGAGACAGAAGAATATGGAAGGACAAAGCACATACACATTATTTTTAAGAGGACATTCCTAGGAAAGAAATAGATCTAAGTTCTCAAGTGGGAGATCTAAGTCTAAGGGTATATCTAAATCTCTCGGAAAGTTTGTAAAGGTATGTTGGAGATGTGGAAAAGAAGGGCATTACAAGAAGAAGTGTAGATCCAAAGTTGAGAAAAAGAAGGGATCTGAAGAATCTCCTTATACAGAAGAAAATACCTCCAAGGAAGAAAGAGGGAATGTGTACTTGGCTTCTTCAAGCAGACATGAAGATCATGAGGAATGGTTGGTTGACGTAGGTGCATCATTTTATATGACTCCCCAAAGAGAGTGGTTCTGTGAATATGAAAGGTATGATGGAGGCAATGTTTTCCTAGGTGTTGGCCCTTGACCAAGTTTTGAGGAACACTTGGTCATATTTGATCGTTTTTGGACCTCGACAGCCTGTCAAAGATGGAGCACCAGGCGAAGCAGAGATAACGGGATCTCGGTCCACTTTTGGGCCCTTTTAGGGTTTTGGGTTAATGTAATGGGAAAGGGATGTCCGCCCATGGGTTTACCCATGTTTAGGCCTATTTTGTAAAGTATAAATAAGTAGCTAGGCAATGTAAGAAAGGGAAATAAGCTAAATGCTAGTAAAGACTTTGTGTATACTGTGTGACCGACTTGCAGAGTTGAGTGCAAGTGCTGTAAGTGTTGAGTGCATGGATTGTAAGAAGGCTCTGTGCTAGATCTACTTGGGGAAGGAGGATTTGGCGAGGTGCGCACAGATCTCCTTTCCTATGCGGAGTACAAGTTTGAGCTATATGTTGTAACCACATTGACCAAAGCTAGACCTATTTTGCTGTTGCTAAGTGCTAACTTAACCTAGTTCTAAGTGAATGTTGTGGTGCTCTGCGCCATTTGCGGAGTGCCATGAGGGTTAAATACAGATGAATGATCTATGCTAAAGTGTTTGCTAAGTGTTAGAATCACAGATCTGTGTCCCAGCTAAGGTTACAGACACATGATTCTTGCAACCACCCCTGCCTCTACCTCGGGTGAGACTTCATCTGCTTCGAAGATGTTGCCGAAAGGGTCGGTAGTTAGGGTTTTGTTGGTGCGCTTTTGAAGAATTGAACCCGTGGTCTTCCCTTGTGCCAACAAATGGTTCTGTTGCCGGGACCTGAAACTGTGATTACTGGGAACTAAGGAAGAAGAAACTTTGTGCAAAAGGAAGCTCTTTGCATAGATCTGTTTCCCTAGTGCGCAAATTTTTACTCAACCTATGTAGCTTTGTGCCAGGAATAAGGTCAGATCTAAAGAAAGGAAGATCAAATCTGAAGAAAAGAAGCGAGATCTGAATGCTCTGTGCTCTAAGAAAAGTAAAAGTGGAAATTTCTGAAAGGAAGAGGTCAGATCTGTAGAAAAGAGGTAAGATCTGTAAGCTCTGTGCTCTAATAAAGGTAAGAATAGTCAAAATTTCTTAGATCTGGAAGCTTTGTGCTCTGTTGAAGTGAGATAAGTGAATTTTTTTGTTTCTAGAGCATGGATCTAGGTATGTTTGATAGATTATGTCCTAGCTTAAAAAATGGGGCATTAATAGATGAAATAAAGTTTGATATGAATAGATCTGATAAGTATAATAATATATATGTTATACCTATGCATAGAAAGAATGTCTGGACTAACAAATGGATGCAGGATCCTAGAAATATTTTTTTGTAGGCTAGCCATCATGATCCTAGTGCGCAATACAAGAAAAGTTGGGGATCATGGAAGAGAAAGAGAGGATTAACTCTTTGTTACAGTTGCAGAAGACCAGAACATCTTGCTAAGGAATGCCCTGGGAGAAAACCTAGTTTCCTTTGTTGTAAGTCTATGGACCATGAAGTACTGGATTTCCCTATAATGATTGCTAGACTTGAAAAGTTGAATATGGAGAAAGAAAACCCTGAAGGAGACCAAGAGACTAAGATTATAGAAGAACCCCATCAAGAATCAGAGAAAGTATTAATACAGATGAAAGAAACCCTGAATGAACATAAAGATGCTAGTTTGTCAGAGATCTTCAAAGAAAAGGACAAAATTGAAGTAAGAATAGGAGACTTCGACATCATCTGTGCTCTAGATGAGGGAACACAAATGAACATTATGATAGAAAGTACTTGGGAAACCCTAGGAAGGCCTGTTATGGTTCCTTCAGTAGGAAGAATAGGGTTGTTTAAAGGAAAAATGGTAACCCTATGTGGAAGAATTACCTAAATAGCTATGAGTACCCATGGAGCTTCGACAGAGGAAGAGTTTGAAGTCATTAGATTTATTGAGGACCATGCCCCATTTCCAGCTTTGTTAGGCAAGATCTGGATTGAAAAAGACCAGATCCGGAGAAAAGAAGAAAAGGAATCCCTAGAACAGAAGAAGCAAGAACTCATGGAATTTATGACTAGAAGGATCGCCTACTTGATAGAGGAACAAGAGAATAGATCTTAGTTGTTGAACACCAGGGACCTGGATGTCGAAGCTATAAGAGCATTAGAGGAACCATAGAAGATTGAAATACCTAATCCATATGAGGAAGGAGTAGTACCCTTGGATCTGAAGAAAGAACCTTAGCAACGCGAAGTGACTATGTCGAGAGAAGATAAGACTCAGAATGGAAAAAGGATGACTGAGATGAAGCTCACTAGGAAGAAGGCTAGGAATCTAAGTAAGAAGAGATCCAAGATCGAAAATTTACATAAGGCTCCAGAGGAAACTTCACAGAAGGAAAAATCACAAGAATTGAGCTTTGCCGAGATATCAGAACATCGAAATATGGCACTTTGCCATGGTGCAACAATATAGCCATTAGACCGATATACCCTTTCGACTTCCCCCTCGAATGGACATAAAAGCATTAAAGGATCACCACCAGACCATTGGATTGCACCATAACGAATGGATCAATGTTCACAAAAGCTTCAAACCCGTTGCAGCCAGACTGTTGATGAATTTCCTATTTATCTCATCGCGCCACACACCGAGAATACCTTTTGCTAAGTGAGAATTTGAGCCCGAAACTTGAGATTACTTCACCCTGTGATCATTGCCTTGTTCCCATACTGTTCATTGTAGTCTCTGAATTCATTTCACACCCAAGCCAATTGACCCAAGCTTGTATGTCGGACGAGCTCAACGCTACTGAGAAAATAGTTGAAGAAGTTTTGATTGACTTAATGATTGAGAGAGTCATGTCGAAGTGAGGATTATCTATAGGAGTCCAAGCATCATCAATGAGAGGACCCCAGGCCTCCCCTTCCACTGCTCGCGCCGGTCCATCCCGACTGACCAATGAGAAACAAACCAAGCACAGGGATGACATCGCAAATGCCAAGCTTATCCCACACATTCTACATACTTACTTACCACCTCTAAGTGGTGCCATTAACCATGAAAGTGTACCTCACGACTTCGAGTACACTTTGGTCACTGCATACCTTCCGAAAGGGGTGCACACAGTTCGTGCTGACTAGGATAAGATCGCAACACTGAAATTTAGTGATTTTAACGTTGGAGATCGTAAAGTTTACAGCATGTTATCCCCGCATAAGTACTTAACTAGGACCAAAGGAAAGAATTATAAGATTGTCCTGTAGTCATGGACCCAGAACCTAGCGCAGTCCACACTGCTTAATGTAATGAAGATCCCGCACTTTGGCAGACACCAGGAAGTCAACGCATGCGTCAAGTTGCTGTTGTCCTGCTAACATGGAGGATACTTATGGTTGGACCACTACATCACTGTGGATCCGACCTTGATCAATCAGATCACAGGCCTTAGTATGCAAGGCATTGACCGATAGGAGTTTTACCCTAGAAAGACCTCAGACTGAGCACTAGTGCAGAGGATAAAATAAACTTATGGTGATGTTGAGGAAGGCACGTGAGGCGACAAGGTAGCCTCTATCCAGAGTGGCACAGTGCGCCTTGCCTGTCAGCTGATTGCGGGCAAGCTAGTTCGCAAGAACAGACCAACACAAGTGACTGGATTTGTAGTCAACCTCACAGGGAAGTGCGTCAAGGGACTATAGATGAATTGGGCACAGTACCTTGTAAACCAGCTAGAGTTTGATTGCAAAGAAGCACAAGACCAAGGGTACGAGTTCCACTTTAGTTGGTTTCTCATACTAATCGCTTTCATCACTTGGGAGCTACCAGAAGGTGCCATTTTTCTGGAGATCGAACCCTTCGAACCGTTGGCCACAAAGTTCTATACGTTGTCGTACTCCAACGACATGAACAAGCAGTGGCAGTCCAATGCCATATTCCACGCCTATTGCAAAAAATTGAAGAATGCAATCTAGTCTACACCGCGTCTCACCCCAAACACACTTCATAGATTTAGACCTTTGATGAAATTTAACTCAGACCGCTACTTCACCTATATCACAGTGCGCGCTGATGAGCATAAAAAACATCTCCAGTCATACTACAAGTTGACAGAAGAAAACTTGGAGCAGATTACCAAGGAATGGTCGATGGACCTCCTTGTTGTAGCGGACCCCACAAAAATGTCTGACGTGGAAAGCCCTGAAGCTATGTCGGATACACCTGGACCAAGAAAGACTTAGAAGGATGATGAAGTTCAAGATGTCCATAGCACATCCATGAATACTACTTCGATCTCACCTGCGTAGGGAGGTGATGGTGGAGAACTAGGTGGCACAAAATTTGAGCAAAACAAAGGCGAGGTTACTCTGCTTAGAGAGGAGGAGGATCACACTAAGAAAAGGAAGATTACCCCACCAAAGCCCTCATCCCGAAAGAAAACTAAGGCCACCTAGACTATGTTTAAGACTACCCTCACACTGGAGGACTTCGATTTCTTAATCTTTGCACTGAATGATGCTTCACTAGAGATCGCAGAAAAGCAAGAAGCGAAGTAGGAGGAGGTATTTAGCCGAATCAAGGGCGAACTTCAAGAAGTTCAGCAAACACTCTAGTCCAGCCGAGTATTTTCTACTGCGCCCTTGACAATTGGAACAACAGGAACAGGCGATGATCCCACCCAATTACACCAAATCGCCAAGAAAGTCGAAGCTCACCTTCAACGAGCTCAAGAAGACACAGTGCAAGCCACCCAGGCTTTGACACAAGTACAGAGCACACTTGTAGAACAACAGAGTAAGGCAAAATGGGAAAATCTTGCCTTGCAAGGGAAGTGGGATGAGGAAAAAGAACAGTTACAGCAGAGCAAGGAATAGTTGCTAGCAGATAAACTTGAAGTACATGAAAGGGTTCACAAAGCACTTTTCTCTGTGACGGTCATGGGAGTGAATATTGAAGAACGTGTCCTACAACAGGTGGCACAAATTGAAGAAGTAATCCAACAACTTCAATAGCGCATTGAAGATCTGGAATTTCATACCGTGCCCAAGACTCCTCAAGAAATAAGAGATATAAGGGAGGCAACTGCCTGTAGCGCAGTTGGTCGATTAAAAGCCTTTTCCTTGGAATGCAAGCAGCTGAGCGCGAGAAGCGCCCAGACTTATGAGAACCTCACAAAGAATCCAGAGTTGCAGGAATTGGAGGCACAACTCCAAGAAGCAAAGTAGCACGCAAATACGCTATAGGCACAACTGAAGGCCTTGACCCTAGTCAAAAGAATGAAGAGTTTTGTAGAACAATCCACTTCCCAACAATAGGTACACACGCTGCAAAGTAAAGTGATGGAAGTATCCCAACGAATTCAACCAATCCAAGAAAAGGCATGCCAATTGTTCACTGAAGTTGAAAGCCAGGGAACTGAGCTTGAATAGGTTGTCATCACCGCAGAACAACGCCTGGAAGGGCCAATAAATGACACCATGATCTAGGAGTTAACTGAGCAAGAGGTTGTTGCACTGCAGTAGGTCGAAGTAGCTCGAGCCAAGCTTGAGGAATTCGAGACGGAATTGATTAGACCAGAGTGACTCGGGACGAGTCACGGGTGAGTGTTGGGGGCCTATTGGCCCTTGACCAAATTTTGAGGAACCCTTGGTCATATTTGACCCTTTTTGGACTTCGACAGCCTGTCAAAGATGGACCATCAGGTGAAGCAGAGATCACGGGATCTCGGTCCACTTTTGGGCCCTTTTAGGGTTTTGGGTTATCGTAATGGGAAAGGGATGTCGGCCCATGGGTTTACCCATGTTTAGGCCTATTTTGTAAAGTATAAATAAGTAGCTAGGAAATGTAAGAAAGGGAAATAAGCTAAGTGCTAGTAAAGGCTTTGTGTATACTGTGTGACCAACTTGCAGAGCTGAGTGCAAGTGTTGTAAGTGCTGAGTGCACGGATTGTAAGAAGGCTCTGTGTTAGATCTACTCGAGGAAGGAGGATCTGGCGAGGTGTGCGCAGATATCCTGTCCTATGTGGAGTACAAGTTTAAGCTTTGTGTTGTAACCAGATTGACCAAAGCTAATAAAGAAGAAGAAGACTTTGTGGATGTATCCCCAGGGTGGGGGTGAACCACGGTAAACCTGTGTGTTTTTCTTGGTGCCTCGACCTAATGTGTTTGTCTCTTCCCATGTGTTGTTCTTTGATATGATTATGCTATGTGATTTTCTATGATATACTTAGATAGATATACTTTGCTTTGCGCTTCTTATATGTATGGGTGTAGATCTGACATATATGAAAGTGCTGAGTGCTAGACCTATTTTTTTTTTACTAAGTGCTAACTTAACCTAGTTCTAAGTGAATGTTGCGGTGCTCTGCGCCATCTACGGAGTGCCATGAGGGTTAAATACAGATGAATGATCTATGCTAAAGTGTTTGCTAAGTGTTAGAATCACAGATCTGTGTCCTATCTAAGGTTGCAGACACTTGAGTCTTGCAACCATCCTTGCCTCTACCTTGGGTGAGACTTCATCTGCTTCGCAGGTGTTGCCAAAAGGGCCGGTAGATAGGGTTTTGTTGGTGCGTTGTTGAAGCGTTGAACCCTTGGTCTGCCCTTGTTCCAATAGTAGGTGATGAATCGACAACCAGAATCATATGTCGAGGAAAATTCAAGTTGAGGCTCATAGATGGAAGGATTAGAACACTGCCTGGTGTTCTACACATCCCAGGTTTGGCCATAAATTTGGTTTCTATAAGAAAAATGGATGATGCAGGGGTAAAAACAATATTTGAAAAGGAAACCTGCAGGATGGTTCGAGGAGCAATGGTTTTGTTGAAGGGAGTTTGGTTTGGAACTCTGTATAAGAAGCAAGGAAGCACTATTAGTGATGGGTGTAATAGTTCCATTGTTCCTGATATTGGATTTGAAGAAGAAAGAACTCCTACAGTCTATGGAGAGAAGGTTATGCCGTGGCATCAAAGACTTGGGCATATCGTAGAGAAGGGTCTTTGAAGACTACATGGTAAAGGTATGGTTGAAGGTATGTCTAAATGCTCTTTGGATTTTGATTTCTGTGAACATTGTGTATATGGGAAGCATAATCGGGTAAGATTTCCTTATGGTGGAATGAGGGCATAAGAAATTTCACATCTAGTTCACAGTGATGTTTTTGGACCTGTATCGGTCCCATCATTGAGAAAATCTTTGTACTATGTCTCATTTATAGATGAATTCTTGAGGAATACCTTGATATATTTCCTCAGGAAGAAATATGAAGTCTTTGACAGCTTTAAAGAGTTTAAGGCTCTTGTTGAGAATCAAACAGAGAAAAGAATCAAGGTGATGGGGACAGATAATGGTGGAGAGTTTTGCGGAAATGAATTTGAATAATTCTGTAAAGAGTGGTATAGCAAGGTAGATGACTACTCTATATACACCTCAGGAGAATGGAGTTGTAGAAAGGATGAACAGGATGTTCATGGAAAAACCAAGGTGCATGCTCAGTGGTGCTAGGTTAGGACAAAAATTATGGGTAGAGGAAGTGGGTACTGCATATTACCTAGTCAATAGATCACCCTTGTCAACGTTGGATGACAAGACTCGACAAGAGGTATGGACTATTAAGAAACCTTCTCTCACACATATCAAGGTATTTTCCTGTGATGCATATGTTCATGTTCCAAAGAAAAACATGAGTAAGCTAGATAAGAAGGATAAAAAGTGTATCTTTATTGGATATAAAGATGGTCTCAAAGGTTATAAGCTTTGGAACCCAGAAACTAAGAAGGTAGTGTATAGCCGAGATGTGGTATTTTGAGAAATGAAGGATGTTGTTAAATAGGAAGTCCTACCAAGTAAGGAAGAACCAGAGAAAATAGAGTTTGATTTAAAGGATGATGAGTCAGACTCTATAAAAGAACAAGAATAAGAAGAAGAAGATCTTCATACTCCAGTATTGAGGAGATCGGTTCGAGAAAGAAGGCTACTGAAAATGTATACTCCATCTGATTTCCGTTCAAATTTTTCTTTGTCTATTATTGATGATGATCCTAGAACTTTCAGGGAGGCAGTGGATTCAGAGGATGGAAATCTATGGAAAAGGGCCATGGACGAAGAAATGGCATCTTTGGATAAGAATGAGGCTTGGGATCTAGTGGATTTTCGGACTAGAAGAAATCCCATTGGAAGCAAATGCATATTTAAAAAGAAGCTGAATGCAGAAGGAAAAGTGGAGAAATACAAAGCTCAGTTAGTAACAAAGGGTTATTCCCACGTTGAGGGAATTGATTTTGGTGAGATTTTTCTCTTGTTGCCAAGTTAACCTCTATAATATTTTTGTTATCTGTTGCTGTTGAATTTGACTTTGAAGTATAACAGATGGATGTGAAGACAACATTCCTACATGGGGATCTGGAAGAAGAAATATATATGAAGCAACTAGAAGGCTATGTTGTGAAGAGAAAGAAGGAGATGGTATGCAAGCTGAAAAAGTCCCTGTATGGTTTAAAACAATCACCATGGATGTGGTATAAAAAATTTGATACTTATATATTGGGACTTGGCTTCACAAGAAGCAAAGAGGATCACTGTGTGTATTTTAAATTATTTGGTGATCATTAGATTTATTTGGTCTTTTATGTGGATGACATGTTGCTGATAGGAAACAACAAGGAGATTATCCAGGATGTGAAAACTCAGTTGTCCTCTAATTTTGACATGAAGAATCTCGATGCTACAAATTTCATTTTGGGCATGGAAATTAAAAGAGATCGAAAAAAGAGGAAACTCTAGTTAAATCAGAGAAAATATGTCGGGACAATATTGCAGAGGTTTAATATGCAGGAATGTAAACCAGTCAAGGTTCCTATTCATATTGGTGTAAAGTTATCTACAGATCAGTGTCCCAAGACACAAGAAGAGGAGGAGGACATGTCTCATGTTCCATATGCGAGTGTAGTTGGCAGTTTGATGTATGCAATGGTATGTACTAGACCGAACATTGCACATGCAATGAGATTTTTGAGCAGGTATATGTCAAAACTAGGGAAGAAGCATTGGACAATAGTAAAAAGGGTTTTCAGGTATTTGTGTGGTACTGCTAGCTATGGATTGTGCTATGAAGGAAGACCGATATTGGAGAGAGTGGTGGATATACATGGCTTTGTGGATGCAAACTGGGATGGAGATCTGGATCGTAAGAGATCTACAAGTGGGTATGTGTTTAACCTGTTTGGAGGAGCAATAAGTTGGATGAGCAAAAGACTGGCTGTAGTGGCACTTTCAACTATAGAAGTTGAATACATGGAAACCACTCATGCAAGTAAGGAATAAATATGGTTATAAAGATTGTGTTTAGGATTGGGTTGGTACAACAATTTGTAAGGGTAGATTGTGACAATCAGAGTGCAATTTTTCTGGCAAAGAACCCGACTTATCATTCAAAGACAAAGCATATTGATATTCAATATCCCTTTTTCAGAGACATGACTCAAGAAAAGAAAGTATTGCTGATGAAGGTGGACACTTTGAAGAATGTTGTAGATTCATTAACAAAATATGTGAGCACTGAGAAGTTCTCTTGGTGTAGAGGATCCATGGGCATTGTTGCCCTGGCTTGTTGACTATGTAACCCTGTAACCCCCTATATGCAAAGAAAAAAAGAAGTGGGAGAATGTTGGGTATGTGTTATATTCTTTATAGGGGGGTTTGAGGGGGTTGAAATCCCCCCGCGTAGGGGTTCGAGGGAAATGCCCCTGAGAAATTTTTTTCTACCTTGGGAAGCGTGTAAGATATTTAGGTGGTTTTTCGACGCATGGTTTATTTGCCAATGGTTTTCCATTTTCGGTTAAGGAATTAGGGTTTTTGACTAATATAGGTCATTGGGTTAGGGTTTTGGATTCTGCTAGTTCCTATATGTATATTGTATTGTAAACAATGTAACACTATGAATGAATATAGAATATGTTGGTTTTCCTAGTTTGGGTTTCTAGGGGAAAATCTCTGTGTAATATTTGTATTTGCCATTGTATTTTTTCTGTTCTTTTACTGAAAATATGTTTTCAGTAAATATTGTACAAGGTTAAAATCTACAAATCTCATACCAAACGAAGAGTGCACACATTCCATAGTTCTGCACATTCCAGATTTCTGCACATTCCAGAGTGTGAGATCTTAAGGCCATGGAGCATTTGTATATATGTTGTGTTTTATAGGTTGGTGAGCCAGATTATTATAGGGTAGAATGCTTATATGATTATTAGGACAAGGAGCCTGGATGTTAAAGTTCGTCGTTCCTATATTGTAATTGTAAATCATACTCACATTATTATTTAAGTATACCACTGCATGCAGACTGACCAAACAAAAGATATGGGGGACTAAAATCCACTAGAAAGGGATAAAGGATCTAAGAGTTTAGGAAAGGGGTTAAGCTAAGGGGGCTTAATCCCAAAGGAATATTTAATTAATATTCCTAAAGTCTAAAGTCTAAAGTATGAGATATTCGTTTTATCCTAAGTCCCCAAGGTGGAACGTATCACCATGTGGGGGGCCATGTAGTTCCCAACATGACAAGTGTCAAGTTGGGAACATGCACATATATTTGGGAGAAATTAGTTCACTTTCCATCATTCCTTCATGATATTTACCGTTATTTTCTCCTAGCATCTAAAATTTGCTGCTGCCATCACCATACATGTACTTGGGAAGCTTGGCATTGTGGACAACTAGAAACCTGGTTTCACTGCAGGCTGAAGAGGTGGGTTGTCAGGCCCATGGTTGAAGAAGAGATTTGTTAGTCCCGTAGGCATTTCTCTTAGGGTGAGATATTTTCTATGTTGAAGAAGCGGGTTGTCAGGCTCGTGAGTAGTTTCTCTAGGCGAGAAACTACTCAGAATTGTTCCCTGGTGTGCTGGGAAATGGCTATAGGGATCTGAGACTTCTTGTCTGGCCTGTTGTTGAAGCCCTGAAAGGGAAGTGGGGAAACCAAGGGACTATTAAGCAGAGAAGGGGAACACTTTTTGGGGTGGGACAAGCATGTGGGGAATGAGAGACTATAGACTAGTTGCAACAGTTGGGCACCTTGGACTGAGCAATTATGATGCTTGTCAGACCTTATAATGGCTTAGCATTCCCTTTTCCCTAGTAGAGTTTAGTCGTAGCTCAGGGGTGACCCACTGTTGATATTACGAGAAGTATGGTCTATGTATGGGAGGAACATGGAAGGTCTGGACATAGTTGGTGATCTTTTTATCAAAGATAAGTGTCAATTGAGTGTTAAATTATGTGTTGCATCATTATTTATAAATTTGTTTTTATGGGTTTTTCCTGTGGATGTTGCATGTGTACTTCTATTATTATTCTATGTGAATATGTGTATTTGTAGAATATTTGTATGTTTTAATTTTGTATACAGTTCAAAATTTTTATGTGGCATAGCCCAGTTGGATGTTGGGGATGTTACAATATGGTATTAGAGCTCCAGTTTTCAACACTGAGCCTGGATGGGCCGAGTAAGTTGAATTGAAGAGAAATTTCATAGAGAATTTATTTTGAAGTGGCCAAATTTCAAGTTACAATGCGTCCATGGTAAAAATCAAAAGCAATTGTGTGAAATTGGGAAAAATCCCCATTTTTTGCTATTAAATTCATGGGAAATTTGAGAAATTTGGCCAAGTGGTGGGAAATTTGAGAAATTTGGTCGATCCCCTTTGAAGTTCAGAGAGTTGAAAGCTCAAGAGAGATAACACTAGTGTGTGCAGAGCCTATGCAAGGAGTGCAGAGGGTGAGAAAAATCTAAGTTCCATACTGTAAGAGAAGCGCAAGTGTGCGCAGGAGAACTTATTACAAGTTCCAAGCTCAGGAGGTGTAGCAGTTCGAGAAAGGAAGCAAAGGCCAAGGAGTTGACCCTGTAGTGGAGAGATCAAAGGTTGAGCCTTTGAAAGATTGAGAAATCCTTCATTGGAGGAAAGTGAAGCTACAGAGGAGAGAAACCAAAATAGCCATCGATTTGGGTTGCAAGATTAGATCTGGGCCATTGGATCAAACCTAGACGAAAGGAGAGCACATGACAAAGGAGATAAGATCCCAACCATTGGATCTAAGCGCAGGAGAATGAGAATCGTTGATCAGAGTTCTCATGCCATAAGTCTTGTCCTAAGCGGAGTGTATCTCATCCATAGATCCCATCATGGAACGTGAGTCATAGATCTCACAATTCTGAGATTCAACACTTCGGGAAAACTTGACCCTTATGTTTCTAGGAGGAGAAATTCCCAAAACTATGAAGTCTCATACTGAATCAGAGTTCTCATTGGGAGAGTGCAAGCTGTTGGATCCCCGAGTGGTTCGACGATTCAGAACTCCTAGAGAAATTGGTTGTGGTTGCGTGGAGTGGAGAATTCCCCAAAGTCCCAAAGTCTAGAGTAAATATTGACTGTCGGTTGTTGGGTACACATGTCCATAGATTTCCAAGTATTCAGAAATTCGGCTATCCGGAAGATTGTGGGTGAAATTGTTTTTGGTGTGAAAATTCTCGAAGCTTCGAAGTACTAGAGTTAATCCTAGCCATTGATCAAAGGAGAGTCTCAGTTGTATATCTTTTCCCTTCTCCAATTCGATGTTCGACAGTTTGGGATTGTGGTGTTCGTCTAGAGAGAGAAGCTCCGAAGCCTAGAGCTCGGAGTTAATCACATCTGTTGGCTGTGGGAGGAGTGTGAGTCATCGATTTCAGTTTGGTGTTCAGCTATCGGGGGGGTAGAGTGTGTTAGAGTCAGAAAACTTTTGAAGCTTGAAGTCCCAGATTCCCAGATTTGATCTTAGTAGTAGATCAAGGAGAAAAGTGTGGACCATTGATCCATGAACTCTTCGGTAGTTCGCGAGTTCGACAGTCCAAGAGATTTTCATGTTGGATTCATGGAAACTCCCAAATCCTAGAGTCTTGAAGCAAATATCCACCATATATCATGGAGGAGGGAAGTGAATCCCCGTCAGTTGTTAGATATGTCTGTAAGAGTTTGGAGAGAGGAAGGATAGGAAGAATACCTACAACCACCAGTTAAAGTTACTTTATGACCGAATTCGGCTAGTAACCACTCTGGGAGATTGGAGTGTTGAAAAGGTGAATTTTCATGGAGAGCTGAAGTCTCTGAGCTTCAGGTAGCGCCTTTTAGTTGAGCTCTTGGTTCTATCCTGCGGTCACGTGATCTTTCTATCGAAGAAAAGGGGCTAGCGCATGTGGTTTTGATTCTAGGTGAAAGGGGCTTATATTAAAGCGCCCACAGGTTTTGTTGGACCTCCATAAAGAAATAAAAATGGCATGTGTACATTAAGAGAGGATCCAACATGAATCCGAGAGCTAATTCAACTCCAGAATAATATCTTAAGATTGGGAGGTCACACGATCCCCCTAGGAGGGGTGGGGGTTTGCATATCATAACTTTGAATGAGACCATCAGGAAAGCTATTGAGTTATAGAACACATTCATGGAGCTGAATTAAAAATTTGGGCATGTTGAATTTTTTTAAGATGGCATAGAAGGTACCTGTAGCATTCAAGGCCAAAAACACTAATTGTCCTAGAACTTTAGCACGTTGTAACTAACAGCCAAAAACACAAAAATAGGTGAAACTTAGACAGAATCTCAAAAATATGTATATGAAGAAACCTAATTAGGATCCTACCAAAAATCCAATGGAACATGTGAAAAAATGAATAATTACAGTTCATATTTGCAACTAGTAGAAGTGTGAACAATAGAAGTTAATGGGCAATTTTCAAATGACCATAACTTTCTGCTCAAGACTCATAATTGAGAAAGGGCGTAGTTATTGGAAAGGTCTAGAATAGGGGAGTCTAAGTATCCACCCATAAAATTGACTTTGGTAGGTAATTTTCACAAGAGTTCAAAAGAAGGAATTATGATGCATTATTGGAACATAATTGTACATAATTTCATAAATTTGTTAAATTATTTAGCCTAACAAATTTTGTTGGCTGCAAATTTTGTAGAGTTAACAACATTTAGTTCATAGCAGGTGAGAAGGTTGAAATTTAGTTAAATATAAGCAGAGGTACTCATGGCAAGAGTGCCATGACAAAAATATTTCATAAGATGATCAAAAGCCAAGACTACAAAATGTTAAGGTATGAATCTAGGTGCAGCCATAAAGTCTTGGGAAGCCACTACAGGAAGTCCACTCACGTTAGTCATGTACTCAATGGAATTTGGGCAAAGGAATAGATCATGTAGTGAATGAAATAGTGAAAGTCCATTCACTCCCAAAGAAACCAATAAACATATTAAGAAATACATAGGAATCAGATCTATTATAAAATGAATTGACTATCAGAATGATAGTAGTCATATAAAGAGAGGGGCTTAATGCATATATGGATAAAGAGTGCATCATCTCCAGGGATTAGCTATGCAATTATAGATTAATGCTTCCCTTATGATTATCGGAGTGCACAGTGGAAACATGGTATGAAGGGCAACACTTCAAGGGTAAATAAATGAAGGTGCACATAAGTAAGGAGTGTCAGTTGAGGCATAAAACAATATACTATGGAAATATTGGATCTATAATGATGCGATAAAATCCTAGGAGAGGAATTAATCAAAGCTAAATGTATTAGAGACTGGATGTATTTATTGAGTAAATTAAGATAGTTGAAAGGTACCAATAGATGGAAACCATGTTATACATAGTCTTCTGCAACATTTGAGGAACTGTGACAACAATGGGAAGGATTGTTGAGTACATTCTCAAGAGATAAGTGAATTGACAGGGTACATTGGGATGTTAATCCAAAAGGATTCAAACATGGAGAAGAAGGAATAGTTGCATCAATATGGCATGATGAAAATTGATTATGCAAGTCAGGTTTAAAGTAGATGGGTCAGGATAGGAGAAAGTAATGATTCAATAAGAAAATCCAAGTGTTGATATGTTAATCAAGGAAAGGTTGAATCAATTTGTTTCAATAAAGAAATTAGCGTTAAATATCCAAGGTTAATTAGAGAGCATGGTTGGAAATGTAATTTGGTCATGTAGGAGTTGGATCATAGGGAACCAAGTAATAGTGAAATGCCAAAAATTAATATCATCATAATATATGGCTACAAGTGTGCAAAGTAGATAAGAAAGGTTGGGATGGAAAAATACTCAAGATAGAGAACAATCAGGCACATTGTTTTCTTTTTCAAGAACACAAGAAGATTCATGAAAACAGGAAAAATGGAAGACTTCTACGAACAACAAAGAAAAGTGATATAGGGAGAAATAATTTGTTGCAATTACTGTAGAAGAAATTATGTTATGGCTTGTTGGACATCGATACATAGTACATGAAATTGACATGCAAATGTATTTATGAGCATGCTAATGATGCATTATTAGTGCATACAAATATGAATTGATGAATGCCAATTTGTTAATATACATATATAAAATAATAAGACTAGGATTAGTCTATTGTTGAATATATATTAATATGAAAGCTGATAATGGTGGTTGGTGTACCAGGAAAGAGAGAATTCTTGCATGTTTGCAAGTGATGCTACTAATGTTGCTGCATATAGAAGGAAGCAACATAAAGTTGAAGAGTAGATTAGAAGTCTTATAATATAAGCATGGGAGCTTCTATTGTTATCATCTATCCAAGTAGCATTAAATTATTTTAATGGAAGCTATGCATGTATGAGTTTTATGTACTCTTATTGCATAATTGATGAAAGGAATTTAGGTAAGAATTTCCTCGGCCAATTTTATTTTATAAAATCGCATTATTGTATTAGTTGAATGTATTGATGTGACTAAAATACTACTAGGCGTGGTAAAGGTTGGATGCATGTAATAATTCTAAAATCTTTTTAGATTTTGAATGCATACACTCACATAGAGGCATGCCATGTTAATTGGTTATGAGATAATAACCAAGGCAATAAAAGGTATGAACCTGTTATAGGAATGGATGTCAAAAAAACTAGTCATGTATGAGACCATGACATGGTTGGTTATGAAAAGGTATGGTTATGGAAATGATATGTACCACACAAATATCCATTGAAATTCCTACTTCTAAATAATAATTGGACTGCAACTTTTTTTCTAACACTAATGAGCACCACAAAATTATATTCTTGGTGTAGTGCTCAGGTCGAAAAGGAAGGCATCCAAATAATTGAGAAGAAAATAGGAAGTGTATGGAGAATGTGTCAAGGAATTGGCCAAAGTTCCAATTTACTGATGGTGAGATACATGACTTAGATATAGAGCATTCTGAAAAATTAATGCAAAGGTGCATTGAATATATATGCATTGAGAGTTGCACTCATGCATAGTAAGTGGTAGAGTTGCACTTATGCATGATATAATTGTTATTCATGAATGCATTTGTTGAATGCATTTTTGTAAAGGTATTCCTCTATGTTATTTGATGGAAATAATTACGCTAATAGATGAAATGTTACAATTATTACTCACTCATGAAGTTGAATATAATTCAAGGGTTGTTAGACATTGCAACAGGAAAGTTACAAGTCAAGAAGTCACATGAGCATTGACTATAGGAATTTTCTATTCAGAAAATTGAGTAATGAACTTATTGATATTAATTGCGAACACACATATGCTTAGAGTGGTAATTTTATTCTATTTAATAAATTACTTGATAGCCGGTGATGGAAATTTTTAAGTGTGGACAATTCTGGAATTATTTGTGAGATTTTGTAAGTATTACAATCTAATTTTATGGTGCATGACATACTAATAATTTGTTAGCTGAATGCAAGCTGGAAAAGATTGCACGAAAAGTGTTCTCAACTATCATACTGCAGAAAGCCATGATAAAAATTAGTACATGTTGTTGCAACAACCAAGAAAACTATGAGACATAATTTCATATTTTGGAAACAATGGATTTCCTTTATGGAATAAATTTGAATTTCTAAAATGAAGTTTTTATAATAATCTCTCATAATAACTATATATGGGTGATACATGTGAGTTGATGTTTATTATAGTTGACATGCTTGGAAATAACAACTATTGTTGGAAAGACTGGAGCCCTATAAATGTAGAACCTTGGTGGGGTTCTGGTAATGAGTTAGCATTCTCCTTGTGTGTGAAAGCCTTGGCAAGATGGATCGCTGAGGGACTATGTAGCAGTGAAGGGATACCTGAGCCTACAAGGGTGAGTGCAACAAGGAAGATGCAATTCAAGGATGCTTATGGCATGGTAGCTTTCATAATGAGGGTGTGCCAAAAGGAACAATGAGTTGAATTATTTCATGAAGAAGCTCTATGGAATAGAGAAAATGACTTCCAGTTGCGTTATGAATACATGAATTGGTGCTTGAAAGAAGAGCATCAAGTGGATAAAAATATTCATTAGTAAACGCATGGAGTTTATTGAGGAATTTTGAATTGTACATGGTATATAATGCACCGAGGAAAGTGCATAAATAAGGGGGAGGGGAATGTAATACCCCTAGGTTGAACCCCAATTGTAAATGTAAATGTAAATATGCTTATAAGATAGTGAGCTAACGATATAGGGTATTTGGTCTGATTCTGCATGCATTGAGTCAGTGCATGAGAATCTCATACCAAAAGAAGAGAGCGCACATTCCAGAGTTCTACGCACACCGTATTGAGTGTGTGATCTGAAGGCCAGGGAGCCTTTGTATATATGTTGTGTTTTATAGGCTGGTGAGACAGGTTATTATAGGCTAGAATGCTTATATGATCGTTAGGCCAGGGAGCCTGGATGCTAAAGGTCGTCGCGACTATATTGTAATTGTAAATCATACTCATATTATTAATTAAGTATACCACTGCATGGATATCGAGCAAACAAAAGAGATGGGGGACTAAACTCCACTAGAAAGGGGTAAGGGATCTAAGAGTTTAGGAAAGGGGATAAGCTAAGGGGGCTTAAGACCAAAGGAATACTTTATTAATATTCCTAAATTCTAAAGTCTAAAGTATTGGATATTCATTTTATCCTAAGTCCTTAAGGGGGAACGTATCACCATGTCGGGGGGCCATGTAGTTCCCAACATGACAAGTGTCAAGATGGGAACATGCATATAAATATTTGGGGGAAATCAATTCACTTTCCATCATTCCTTCATGATTGTTACCATTATTCTCTCCTACCATTTGAACTCTATAGTTTCCATCACCATACATGTACTTCAGAAGCTTGGCATTGTGGACAACTAGAAACCTGGTTTGACTATAGGATGAAGAGGCGGGTTGTCAGGCCCATGGTTGAAGAAGCAGGTTGTTAGGCCCATAGGAATTTCTCCCTCGGTGAGAGATTTTCTACGTCGAAGAAGCGGGTTGTTAGGCTTGTGAGTAGTTTCTCTAGGAGATAAACTACTCAGAATTGTTCCTTGGTGCGTTGGGAAATGGTTACAGGGCTCTGAGACTTCTTGTCCGGCCTATTGCTGAAGCCCCAAAAGGGAAGTGGGGAAACCGAGGGACTGTTAAGCAGAGAAGGGGCACACTTCCTGGGGTGGGACAGACATGTGGGGAATGAGAGACTGTAGGATATTTGTAGCAGTTGGGCACCTTGGACTGAGAAATTATGTTCCTTATCATACCTTAGAATTTCTTAGTGTTCCCTTTTCCTTGGTAGAGTTTAGCCCCATCTCGGGGGTGACCCACTACTGAGATTAAGAGCAGTTTGGTCTATGGCTGGGAGGAACGTGGAAGGTCTGCACGTAGTTGGTGATCTCTTTATCAAATATAAGTGTCAATTATGTGTTAAATTATGTGTTGAATCATTATTTATGCATTTATTTTTATGGGTTTTTCCTGTGTATGTTGCATGTGTATTTCTGTTTTTATTATGTATGAATCTGTGTATTTGTAGAATATTTGTATTTTTTAATTTTGTATACAATTCAAAAATTTTATGTGGCATAGCCCAGTTGGATGTTGGGGATGTTACATGGGGGGTCATTTTTTGTCAGGTTCCAGACAATAGATCATCCAAGTGTCTCTTGACTAGGAGTTCCATCTATTTTTTTCCTCTTTGTTGATCTCTTAGAGATTCCTCTTTTATAATTTCTAAAATAATAATATGCTTATGGTACCAAAACATCATCAAAGTCCATTAGCTGTAATGATGAATAGGAGAAACTAGTTGATATTGTATTGATTGGGGTACTAGGATTTACAGGGGAACCGAGCAGTGAAATCCCCTTTCTTGTGCTGAGATTGGTGCCATTGCCTTTGTCATCTTCCATATTATTCAATCTAATCCTATCATATGCATCTACTTCATATGATTTCTTCTTTTTTTCTACCTCTTATTGCTTCTTCTTCTTCTTTTCCCCTACATTCTTTTCTATCTCTTCTTCCTTCCTCGTTCTTTCCTCTTCTACAGCTTGGAGAGTTACTTCCTCGACCTTCCTTTTCTCTACTTATGATTTATGTTTAGTCTCCTCTTTTTTATTTTTCTCCTCTTCTTCTATTTGTTTCTCTTCCCTTATCAGTTGATCTTCCAGTTCTATATCATTTTCACTTCTTTCTTCTTCCTTTTGTTGTTGGGCCTTTTTGTTGGCCTCACCTTGCTCTTAAGCATCAAATCTATGTTTTTGTGTTTGTTCGTGGAACATGATTTTCCTTTTCTCTTGTTCAACCTATAGTTTTTCCTATTGTTGATTATCTTGGGTGTGGGCTAACACTTCTTCAAAAGACCTAACCCCTTGCAAGAGGTCATATTATTCATTCTAACCATGTTGGAATGGGAGTATCATTCCCAAGGTTCTGAAATGATTCAATAACACCCCTCTAGTGTCATGGTTGTTTTCCACTCCTAACACAATATTAGTTCCTTCAAAGTAGCTTCCTCCTTTTTTGCATGTAGAACAATTATTAGGGTAAACCCTCTCAATCTGATAGGGAATTTAGGCCAAGTTCTCTTATTACTAGCAGATAGTGTCCCAATAATCCCTTCCTCCATTGTTTTGTTGGAGATTTCCCTACCTATGAGTTTGTTTGGGACATATATATGGATAATATGGGGTGGAGAAGAGCACCCACAAATTATGATATATGTATAGTGTTTCTCCATATAAAAATCTCCAATTTCTCGTAGGGTTTCAAGGATTTCTGGAGATAACCTCTATAGTGATTGGCCAAAAATAACATGAAATAAAGGAGCTATAAAGTAATCACATATTTCATAGAAATAGTTTTTAAAATTTCTCTCCCACAGCTCTGAACAACAGACATGGATGGGAGCAGAATTTGGGTTCCAACTCCAATTCATTTATGGAAAAGAAATAGAAGCGCAAATTGCATCAATCAAGAAAGCTAACATAGAAAGACCTGGTTTTTTGTTGGTGTGCGATTCTTTGGAATTTTGGTTGATAAGATATGTGCGCAGTTGGAAATTTTCCCTACTTATTCTACAATTTTTTCAATTGGGACCCATTCTAGCTTGAAATGAACCCTCATCCCTTCCCCAAAGAGCTTGTAGACTATAGCCACACAGAGTTGATATGGAACCTTAAAATATTGTATGTTGTACACTCTGCTAATCTTGAAGAAAAACGACCCATATTCATCCCACCATTCCTGAATAATGTTTATTGGCATGGGATTATCCTCGATAAATGCATCCATAAATGGCTTATTAAGAAAGACATCCAACACTGGAAAATAATACATTTTTTGGAGACTGTCTTCCTTCAATGAAGCTAATAGATTTCCTACTTCATTTATGATCATTTATGTCTTTGCATATAGGTGTGCATATGCCCATCGAACTACATCATTGTATGGTAGAATGGTTGGTCGGGTTGCTATGGCATATAATTTGCTTCTCTTGATGTTTTTGTATACGTTTATGTACTCATCCTCTGTTCAAAAGTATTCGTTGTTGAACTTTCTATACATTTCATTCCATGTGAGAAACCCCTTGATTCCATTAAAATAATTGGTATCTAAAAAGAGAAGAGTTTCTTGAGTTTATGCCTAGGTTGGGGCATTGGTAGGCAGGGGCTTCCCTCAACATCCTTGAGATCTAGACATTTCGGGCTCATCTAACCTGTACAGTACACAATGGAGTAAGGGTTTTCACATTAGATTAAAAAAATCAAAAGAAATGGAAAATTTTGTTCTATAATAGTGAAATACCTTTTGATGATAATCACTTAGGAAACATTTGTAATAACCAAATATAGGCTTGCACTGGTATACATTAAACCACCTGCTTCTAGTAATAATTTCCCATGGTTAATCAATCAAGTCTAAACTCTATTTCATGTCATCCTACCGTCAAACCATTAATGCATTAAATTCAATATTTTCACAGGTAGGAACGATATAGTATAAGCAGTGTTTTCGGGACATGTTTGAAGAAGTTATCGTAGGGGGATAATATTGCAGGAGAATAATTTAACACTTGGACAGAGTCATCCCACGAAGAAAGATACGAGAGGATTGTAGGTCATGGGACTTGGGAAGATTCCATAAGGTTAATTTACCACCTCGATGGGAAAAGTCCGTGAAGGATTTCCCACAAGATTTGGGGGATGCAAACTTTTAGGAAAGGTATGTCGTAAGTTACCACGTGACCCCAAAAATAAAATACCACTAGGATAATTTTGATAGGCTTGCAAGGTATTGGTTTCAAGAAAAATAATAAGGGAACACTTTCTTACAAAAAGGTGATCCCATTAAGCTTGTGGGTCACGAGCTACGAGTAAGCATGAAACAACGCTAGATTGTATCCTGATGAGAAATGCCCGAAGAGGGAAAACCCTATAGGCTTGCAGGTTGTGGGTTATGTGAAACATATAATAAGTGTACTCATGATCCCACTAGGAAAAGTCCGCTAGGATTGTCCCCCAAGGTTTGTGGGATGCAGGTTGTGAGAAACTTGTGGAAAAGGTTATACATCATTCCACGATCCCAAAAAATAAAATACCAATGAGCCAATCAGAAGGAAATAATTAAGACATGTGTCAATTGTATGTGCATTGTCCAAAGAAACCAAGTAAATTATGGTCAAGCCTTTAAAATGAATCCGATAGAACAAAAATTTTGAAAACCAATTTTTAAGCAAAAAATATTGTCATGCAACAGATTCATAAGAAATAATGAAACCAAAAGTTATTGAAATTTTTTCCTTTTGAAATTATCATAAGAACTCTTATTTCTGAGGACTATCCTTCTAAAATTCAGTAGGGGGGGGGGGCATTTAATTTTCTCGAAATAAGAAAATTAAGTGGGAGTTGTTGCAAACCACAACAATTAGAGACACACGATATGAACCAAATATCTCTATTCTAAGGGATCTCATATGTTATATTACATTAGGATATTTATGATATAGCCTTCAATGAAAACACATCCTTTCCCCTATACCATGGGTTCTACTACCATGGGTTCTACTTTGGACAAATTTTATTTTTGAAAGATTTCAACTTTTAATAACAACTTTTAGGAAATTTTCTAGGAATTCTCTATAATTCAAGTGTTTAAAATGGAATTTTCCTTGTTGAGGGATGACACCACAAAAGATTGTTTGTAAGTGATCGCATACCAAATTTTGTTCCCCGTCTCTATTTTCCCAGCATTGCTTTGCTTCAAGTGAGTGTTCATAGCCCCAACAAAGATGCCCGTATCACACAAGCATATCCCCGTTGACAGAGAGTATTTATAGCCCCAATGTGTTTACTTGTATTTCCCACACTTTTTATAGTTCTTTTAACTTCCTTTATTGTTCACATTATGCTCGCCCTTATAGATTTTGTATATATATATATTGCATATGTAAATAGGGTGTGAAGAAAGTGGGGCGATATGAGATTTTCTTTGATATGAAAGCATGGTCAACACTTGTAGTAGTCACGAGTCTACCTTTTGTAGGAACAATAGTGTGGAATGAATGATAATTTCGGAGAATACTTGCAAAATACCTGTAGGATGGTATTTCTAGTTTGCATGTAAGTCCTGGAGCTTCCATATGAGTACTTCCATGGAAATGGAAACACCATACTCACATCCAACTCTGTTGATATTTTTCCACATGTACAATTTAATATTTTATCCATATTTATAATATTTGTCCATCTCAAAGTTTCCATTGTTGACTGTTAATCCCTTGATGTCACACTCTACTAGAAAAAATGGGTAGCATAGATTCCCCGCTTCTAAGAGTCTTTAAGACAATTTCATGAAGGAGGTTCTTTCCAACATCTTTAGTAATACTATAATAGAAGAGACTAATTGAGTTGATAAACCAATTATCAATCACTTGAAGACAAATAAATAAACAACATAAAAGATAATGAATAAACAAATGCGTTTAAAAGTAAGGTACAACTGGACAAATGAAATAACTTGCAAGTAAGGAAAGGAAAAATACCATGTACAAAACTAAATCACCCCAAGTGATCATGAAAAATATCTCTTTAATACCTGGTCATTGACAGGGATCTCTTTAGTCTCTCCTTCCAATTTTTTGAGCTTAAAAGTTCCAACTCCAATTCTCTCTTGAAATTGGTATGGGCCAAGCCAAAACTGTTGGAACTTAGTATGCTTACCCTTAGCATTATCAACTTTGTCCCACTTCGGTACTAGGTCCCCCACTTGAAAATATTTGTTTTCAACTGAACATTTATGAAACCAATTTTTTACTATCTCTTGATGTTGGTCTATCTTTTCCTTGGATTTTTCTTTTTCTTCCTCTAGTTTAAAAAGAGTAATAAATTTGTGTTGTATAACTGGACAATTGTCTTCTTGGGAATATTGGGAAAGTTTTAGAGAAGGTAAAAAGATATGGGTAGGAAGAATAGCCTCTTTACCATACACTAGGAAGAGAGGAGAATTCCCTAAAGATGATTTTGATGTGACTCTATTATCTTAGAGGGAATTTGGTAAAGCTAGATGCCAACTTCTTTGATGGTTAGTCACAATATTTTTAGGATTCTAATGAAATTTTTATTAGTAGATTCTATAAGACCATTTACTTGGGGATAATAGTTGTTAAATACTAGAGATATGAATACACAATCACATACAAATATCCAAGAGAAATATAGTAAAATATCCACTTTATTCATATGAAACCCTTGGGGTAGGGAAACACCATAAAATGGATCCTATTATGGAAGGGATACTCTCATGTTCACTTGCCTCTTCGAGGGGGAAACCTCCTAATGAGATACAGTCTCCAAACAAAATAATTCTTCTTCACACCCCATTACATTGCTTGAACCTATTTATATAGTGCTACCAACCATCTAAGAACATTCAGAGGCGGAACCTTCTAGAAGTAGAACCTTCTAGTAAGTCATCTTACATTGATTATGTTTATAGTAACATAGATAACTACCATAGTGGGCCTTATTTAATAATATAGTGGACCTAGTCCACCTTACATTGAATGGCCTCCACTATTATCACTATGGGCCCTCCAGACCCCCCACAACTTATCTAGCTACACTACAACTAGACTGAGAGTATCCAATCCATGTTGTTGATATCCATCAATTGAAAGGTATTTCCATGGAAGGAGAAGATGTCACAAAGGGCTTCCAAGGTTCATGGAAGCATGGTCGAAAAAGGGTGAGTTGAACCTCTATGATAAGTTTGGTACCATACATGGAGGACGTGGAGCCATAATTGAGCTAATCAATGATGAGCCTGATTGATGCGTTTGCAAGTGGATTGCAGGCAAAGAAATGTAAAACTATTCCAAGGGGGAGTGCACACTGGACGCTTTGTCAGTTTCTGATTTTTGTGCATAGGGCACACAAATGAACTGGTGCAAGTACTTAATGAATGAGATGCTGCAGGCTTGTAGAGATATGTATGAGAGGGGTGGATACTTCGTTTATGGATATCCTTTAGTTTCACTCACCATGTGGAAATGGAGCCCCCCATAAGGGTGGGAGCTCGCAATGACTCCAAATCTCTGAATAGCTATGAGATTTGAGACCTGACAAACTAGAACTGTTATAGAAAGATTTGCCTCACCCCATGCAACTTACTCAGAAGGCCTTTTCCATTTCCCTATGCAGACTTGAAGTCCCTTTTTACAATTCCCGTAGCTAAAAATAATATTTTTCCACATATACGTGCCCTAACAACTATACAACATGCGTACATGTAGGTTGCACCATTAAATCCCGCATACATCAGGTTTTGTGCCTAAAATTAAAAAATGGTGTTGGGTTTCCATGTCACGTCACGAGATCCATGATCCTTGAACTTCCATATACTGGAAACATTCTGACTCATCCCTTCAGTTCCATTTGAAGGCTATAAATGGGCCATATCCAAGTTGTGGAAAGAGGAGAAGAATTCAACTTTTGAGAGCAAAGTTACTTTGAAGAAATTATTCACTTCATATTGAGTCTACATCCATTTTTCCTTTTAAGTTTGAACACATTATTCATCCCCCAAGCTCTTCCCTTTTTGATGGAGAACCTCATTGTCTCTCTTATATGAGCTTGCCTTTGGTGGAGGATTGAAGTGGTGGAGGCCCAACTAGAAGGAACTTAGTTTCTCAGTTTCGAGACATGCCGACACAGAATTTTGTCATTCATACACTTCTTTTGATCATATTTTAATAGAAATACTCTCTTCTCGTTCAATTAATGTCTTGCAAATATTTGAATTGTTATTCCATGGGCATGTTTGTTATGAATATTGATGGATTATTCTATTATATGTGCTAACTTTATATATTATCACCATATGCTTGTGTATATTGGTTGTTGAGGACAAGTTGCAAGTATATAGCTTTGAGTTGAGTGCTCAACGATGGTCTTCATCGAACATCCGGACGAGGTAGGCTCTTTATCTTATCTTGTTAGCATGCTTCTTTATATAGCATACTTGAGGTTAGAGTTGATTTTTAAAGTCATTCTGTCTTTTATGGTTTACTCCATGCCACAAAGTGATTTTACTTGTAACAGAATTGGCGACCATACTAGGGATTGAATCTTCTATTTTGTGGTTTGGAGTGTTTTTCTCCTTTGATTGGTCTCAGTTAGCTTGAGTTTTCCTGTCGTCTGATTTCTTGAAATCTTATTTTCATTTTGAATCTAAGTTTCTTGGCCTTGTCCTTAATCTGACAGTATTTTAATACACATACGCGATTTTTCCCTTGATAGATGCATACATACATGAGTTGTTATTCTATAGGGAACGTACATACACAATTTTTTCCTAAACAGTCACGTACATCAATATTTTTACTTGATTGCTAAGTTTGGTGCTTGTTGGGTGAGTTTTGATGGTTGTTGATTCTTATTGGGTCTCTGTCATAACTGATGAGTGCATGCAAAGTGATAGGAAACCTTTCTTTGGTTGAATTTTCGGGAGGTTTTTCTTTCTCATCATATTTTTCATTGGTTGTCCTTGCATTTTGGGTTGGGTGTTTCCTTCTTGATATCCTTCTTGGTTTGTCTCTTTCTTCTTACAGTAGGGTCTATATATCAAGCTGTGGTTCAGTCCTTGCATTTTCATTTCTTTATATTGAAAATACAAAAAATATACATTTTACATTTTGGCATTTGATTTTTGGGTTGTTTGATATTGATATTGATCATGATATACATGGAAAGATTGTATCTTATTGAGATTGCAGAGTTGAAT